>JAQFXU010001079.1:0-34595 GCA_034693705.1 Spatulosminthurus flaviceps
CATCCGGCAGCCATATTAATTATGATGACCATCGGTATTGTCATCAAGACCCTTGGGGACTGAGGGTATCGGGTCACAAAATGTCACAAAATGTGCTTGGACTGACTGACTTTTTGGATGACGTACTTTATGGACAGCCCCTTATGCTTGTGTGTGGTGACGTGCTTTTGCCGTTTGTTGTGTTCAATATGTATAGCATTGCTATAATGCTAAATGTTTATACCAGATGTATATCCTGGTACTTTGTACACATTGTATGCAGTTTTCAATGTACGTATATCTTTTAGATGGCTGATGGCCGGTTTTTTACGCACAGTCACACCATACCGCTCTACATTAAATTGCATGGAAGTGCATACTAGTAAAGACATAGCCATTGGAGGAGAGGAATGCCGAACATTCAACTACATGTTGTATATATGTAGGAAAAAGACAGGGGCAGACAGAGAGACAGAGGCTGACTTTTTTGAAGCGTCGAGAACGAACGAAAATAATCCAGCGAAAATGCTTAAAAAATGCTACTGAGTCTGAACCCAGCCTATCCAATGTATATAAAGTCAGTTGTATTTTAAAGATGGTGCAAAAAAGCTATGGTGGTGGCTATAGCTGCGTATGTTATGCTTAAACAGTTTTTGTGTTTTTATCCCCCATCTGCATAATACGAGATGAATACTTTTTAGTACGTGTACTATACACGCTATATACAGATATATGTGGAAATGCATACTTTCGTCATATGGCTGCTTCTTTCTTTCTTTTTTAAAAACAGTGTATTGTATACGGACTACGGACGGAGCCTGAGACATGCAGGCAGAGGAAGAGGATTGTCTTTTTCTTATTATTGTCCTACGTATTGTATTTAGATGGGATGTACTAGATTGTAGATGAAAAAAAGCAGGGAGTATAGAGAGAAAATGACTGAGAGTGTTATATTTTCCCATGGAGGAACAAATGAAAATGAGCTGCCGCTGGGTACTTGGGAAACGTGAAACACGTAGGAAGTGCAACAGCCTGGGGCAAGAACTGTTTCAAATTAAACCCATATTTAAGATTAAGTGCATGTTTTATACCCCACTTCCTATGATATCTTGGAATTTTTGCACAAAAGATAACGCTCCCGGACAATTCTAATTCCATGTATAACCTGTAGGATTTCCCAAATGCTTTTGGATAGTGGATAACTGCAATGTTGCATAATGTGAAAAAAAGCCCGTGAGAAGAGAAGGTTGAGATGAGAGAGAGATAAAAATGTTGTAAATAAAAATGTTATTTTTATATATAACGCTTCAAGACAAAAAATCCTAAAAGCTCCCAAGACATTGCAACTTCTCAACCATGTAAGTATCTACAAAGTGGTAAATGTCTTCACAGCTTCCCGTCAATCTTTATTTTTATAATGATGTAAAGATGAAATCACAATGTACTGTATATGCATTAATAACCATATATGAGGGGAATGGAAGTAAAAAAAATTCTCATATTTAAGTAAGTATCCCGTTTATCCTATGTGTGAAGGTGTGTGTGTGTGTGCGAGGGATTTAAACTTTTAGTCTCTCATTTCCCCGCCAGTATTTTTCCTATGAAAGGAGTTGGGAGAAAGAGGTTGACGGAAAGAAAAGTTGCCAACATAGCCGTTAACTCATAATCAGTAGGTTGTGGTAACGTGAGATTAATTTTTAAACGGAATATTCGGAAATTTTCATGATTTCCTACTTAACCCCACATACTAAAACACGTTACCATATTTGACGATGAGAATCAGATGTTAGGAATGTCATGATGACCATGAGGAAGCTAAAGCTATAAGCCTCGTCAGAAAATCTACACCGAAGTTTTAGCAAAGAAAGGTTGAGAGGCTGACAAAAATAGCTATTATCCTGTCAGTAGAAAGGTACTTAATTATTAAGTCTTTGTGCGATACATGAAGTTGATAGGGGCTACAATGTACTAATTGTATGTACAAATGAGGTTGGGGCTTGGGTCAAGCATTTGAATACTAAATTGAAGCTAGTTTATACAGTCCTATGGAAGGATTTTGCAAGTACGTTTTTTCTTCTGCTAGACAGCTGACAACTTTTTGATTAACATAATTTGTCAGGACCGAAAATGGAAATGAGTGACATTTACCTAACCTTTCCTGTACATTCCATAGAAAAAGTAAGCAAAATTCTGTCTTCATTATTGTCATAATGCAGAGAGGGTTTCAACTTGAGCATTATTTTTGTTTCACTTGAAACACGCTTAATATTTACTGGTTAAAAGGTTTTTAAGAAAATATGGATGGGGATGGTGGATTTTTCTCGAGATATTTGAATAAATTACATGACTTCTTAAACTAATACTTCTTGCTTCAATCCTCCATTCTGTATAGAGTTTATCTAAAGTAGTGATTGATTTGTACGGATGTGCATAACCAAAAGCTGTGCTGTGTCAGCATAATATTTCTTGGAGTTTGAATGACATTCCGAGTTTCCAACGAAATTATCTACAGCAGTATAGCATCTACATCTATCATAGTGCTATAGTTTCTATTACATCTATTATAGTGCTATAGTTTCTATTGCACATACTTGATATGTGTTTTGGAGCCAGCATTTAACACGATACTTTGAAAAATACACCCCTGCAGATACACCTATACAAAATATCCTGCTAATGTGTCTTATACATCCATGATAATTTGAGTCTAAGCCAAATAAAAATAAATGAATTGCATTAGACTGCATTAGATAAATGCACCCGTTTGATAATAATTGTGCAGTTGTCTGGATAAGTAATGTATGACTCGAAGTTCGAAGTAACGTAAAATATTACTGCATTACCATGTCAAGAAAAATAAAAACAACTCTTGCACTTCACATCAGCTTTTTTTTACATGCGAGACTCAAGTGGAATAACAACTGATAAATAATCAAAACAATAACTTTATAGCACGTCTATTAAGCCATATGACTTAATCACTTGTCAGAGTTAGACTCCAGTGCTTACTTTTTCTATAGCTGCTTTATAGTCACTCGGCCGACGTACAACAAGTTATGCCAAGTGTCGGAACTCCTATAGGTGAAGAGCCAAAACTTGTGCACATTCCATTTTCCCCCTTTTCTCTGACATTGAATCTCATTTAAATTCTGAGTCCGTCAAAAAAAGTGATTTCATTACGTATCGAAATAATTATGACAAGATATTACTTTTATACCACTTAACTTTTACGAGAAGAAAGACTCAACCTTGTTGAATAATAATGTAGCTCGTGAATATTGTGTTCTAATTTGAATGGTAACGTTACATTTTTTTAAAACAGCTTCTCGTGTACAAAGAACTATTAAAAATTCAAAACGTTTCCACAATTCCTGAATTTCAGCTGGGTTAAAAAAACCTGTAAAATACCGGCAACTTGAGAGCCCTATACATACAGCGCGAAAACGCTTTCATGTATAAGTTGGTACACCAGGGAAAGATACTTAAAACCTTCACACTATAGAAATCAACTGAATATTTAGTAGTCAAATTTCTAATCCAGGTATACAAGGTATTCTCCACATATACCTTTATAGTAGTAAAAACTGCGCAAATAAGCAAGTCACTAGATGAGAATTTTTTTTTCAAAAAAAAAATTAAAATACTTTGACTTTGCAATAAAAGGTCCAACACCGAAGTTTGCTTAATTGGCCAGAAGGGAAAACTCGATCGTAAAATGAAATGAGAATAAAATTTTTGATAGCCCACACTCACCATCAAGTTAGCAAAAATCCAACTCCAAGGAATCACAATGTCGAATAAAAACTATTTGAATCGCAAGCAAAAAAGTAACAAGAGGCACATGATTTTTCCTAGTAAAGGTTGTGAAACCACAGCTTGTAACTAATGCACCAATGTATGATGATGTACTTGGACGTGAGAAAGCATATTAAGAATAAAGGCTTTGGAGAGCAAATGAGTGAATGAGGCAGAGACGGAGAGAGCAGAAAAATTTTGGTTGGCTCTTTTAGACTTCGCTGAGAAAAACAGAAGGAGATGATGCGCAAGGAGGATAAAAGTCTACGTTTTACACATTTATAGCCTTAAGGTTTTACAAAGTATTCACCGAGACGCGTCCAAAGACCCCCCTTTTGCTACTATACTACACCTCATGGCAAAAACCTTCAAGAATTTAACTGAAAAAATATGTGTACTTACGTCTTTTATGCACTCTTTCATATGACACTATAATTCTCATTTGATAATAATAAACTCTTATCAAATACTTACTATTCTTCTTCCCATACAAATGATTAAAATATTCTCTGCCCTACACAACAACAATACTAGCCTAGGAGGCATGCAGTAGTCCCCATGGTAAACAGAAAGAGAGTCAAAGAAAAACTCCAGCTCTATAGTCTAACTACACTATAGTTGACTAGTTACATGCAAAAAAACATTTCACATAAAATATTAAGCATCAATGCAATTGGCAAGAGTTTACAACTTCTGAGCCCACCTCACAATGACATAATGCCTTTTCCTACATGACAGTCAAAAGCTGAGAGAAAAGATTTTAGAATCCAAAAAAGTCTTTACAACCTCTTCTCTCCTTCCTCGTATCTAAACCATCAGGAATTCTTCACGTTTGTATATGGTTTGCAATAAACTTTAACCAAGTCAAGTCCAGCATATATACGAGACAACAAAAAATTAGAGAACACTTGAAACTGCACGCAGGAGGAAACCAAACAACAAAAAAAATACCCACTCGTACTTACAATCCAATGTTGCATGGCAACCTAATAAGGTAAATGTAACGAAACTCTCAACACAATCATATCAACAATAACGAGTGGGAAAGCCAATAATCAAAACAGTAAAAGCTTACTACATGAAAAATTACCAACATTTAAACTCCAAGGTTTACAACCTATAATGCAAAAATTACTTTTTTTTCTCAACTTCCCCAGCCAAATATCCAAACACAGGAGCATCATTCTATGGAGTATAATTAATTTTTAATCAGTAATGCCATGTGGATGAAATTTGACAGTTGCAAAGTTCCTACGGGAATATACTGTACATCTATGCATACATAAGTTACAGAGCAAGAGAAACCACCCGCATAATAAATACAATTTGATTCCCCTCGGGTCGTATTCTGAAAGTGAGGGGACTCTAAAGCAATATAAATATATACTCTGTAGAGACCAGGACACACCTTGCCAATTTCAAGTGACGGCTGTCACAAAATGCATCAACCCAGCCGCCTACAATTGTCGTGGTAGTATATGTATGCATTAGTAGTAGCAGAAGAAGCAGTACTACCCTTAAAACTTCTACATCTGTACAATGATAGCATAGCAACGGCCGAAACATTGCCATTCACCTTGTTTTTCACGAGCATTTTTTTTTATTGAGGGGTAATACTAGGACTTTGCTTATTTTGTGTGCAACAACAACAGTAAATCCTGGAGCTGTAGGGATGGCAAAAGCCATTTATTTGCCTTCGTCTCTAATCTCGAAAAGTAAGATCAATACTGGTAGATAAGGGGAAATTTCGCACGACAATTCCCCATACCCTCTGATCACTACAATTCTCTTTAAATACATGCCTGCTTAGTTAGACTTTTTCCTAGACAGAGAAACTAATGTCAGACTATATAGCACATGTAAATGGTATAGAAGTCGGCCTCCGTCAGATGTCAAATCTTCCACTGCACACCATATTATCCTACACAATAATCATGAATTTTCGTCATGTGGAAGTTAAGGCTTAAACTCACAAGGCTTATCGGTCATTTTACATGCAATCTGATTAATTATCGCGATAATTTTCTTACTCATATGTATATAAGTTAATTCATTATTTTTTTATACAAGGTACACTAATAATTTCTGTATCGCATGAAACCTAGCCGTCTTTGAAGTTTCCTGTTCTCCGGATCAATACAACTCTACACCAGCACTTAGTACTCAATTTGCCTGGGAGTGCTGATAAGCTGCTGATTTCCTTGCTTTCTGCAGTGCAAATTCCTCCGCCAGAAACTGATCTTAATCATATAAATAATCTGAACAAGGAAAAATATTTTCACAAAAAAAAACTGCAAAAAAATTTTTTTTATACATTTTTTTCTTGAGGAACTATTTCACAGCCCGGGTAAAATAAAAGAGATTCAAGGTGATATGTGAAATCCACTATTTAGGAACCGCACAAATTATAATTTCACAAATATTTAAATCACACTATAATAGTAAATGACGATGAAGTCAGAAGAAGAAGAAGAAGCTGTGGAAACTTATTTGTAAACTAAGTAAAAACTGGTTTAAATCTTACTTGGATCTTTGGACAAAAGTGAATTCTTCACTGTTTCAAAACACTGCTGAGGAGATACAACATCCCAGAGGCCGTCACAAGCTAAAATGAGGAATTCTTCAGACCCATTAGTTTCAATATGAGAAATCTCCGGCGTACTCGTCACATAATCTTTGTAATCTAAGTTTCCTGTCAATATTGTCAGTAATTACCAATTAGACATTGCACTCAAGTCATTATTCACATGTGTTCAACTAATGTCTACGGTGCATGCATTCAGGTCGTTAAAAACCAATAATTGCAATTTCAAGCAGAACAAGGGGGAAAAGAGAGAGAGAGAGAGAGAGAGAGAGAAAGTCTCTGGTTTGGAAGGAGAATGTAGTCTTGGTAGGCCCAAGACTTGCTTAAATTACTACATGCTCTTAAACTCAAGGTTTCGAAATTGCATACGACCCAGCAAGTACTTTTTTTCTTCTTACATTCCTTCGTAAATATTTTCATACATCTTACCAATTGCTCTTGAAACCGCTAAATTTCCATTAACTCGCCAAGTACCACCAACTGATATAACCTCACCACCAGCACTTTTTATTCGTCTCAGTTCATCCTACAAACAAAAAGGTAATACCGGTGTTTATAAAGTAATTAAAACGAGATTAGTTTTCACAACTTTTCTATATATACATATACTCATCCCACACACAAACAGAGACCTACACACACCACCATCCAAACACACACACTCATTGTGAGTAGAAGTAAACAGCTTATGCAACCTCATCTTATTTTCGAATACAATGCAAATTATCCTGTGCTCATGTACGGCCATCATAATAACCACAATGACACTATATGCTAATGATTGCGAAATTAAATGCACATTCATTCTTAACTAAATCTTTTACACATCACAGAGGGAGAGAGACGTGTGGGTCCCCAAAGGTAGCACACTCCAGTGCATAGTAAAAGTAATTACTGGTAATTGATACCGTTCGAGCAACACAATGCAAGGCAAAGTGATGGAAATTATAGCTATTAATCAGAAAGTAGGATGAAAGTATTTATATATGGGCAAGAAATTAATAAATATTACCTCCCTATCCGGTTTATGTGGACTGACTAGGTTGATAGGCTCCGTATTTCGTACTAAGACTGCCTGAGAGTCCCCAACCCAAGCAATGTAAATGCTACCAGGCACAGTTAGAGCCACGACTGCAGTTGTTCCACTTCGGATATTCTCATCCTTGCATTTCATCAGAAGAGCAGTATCAGTAGTCTCAAATGCGTAGTTGATCGCAGCCGAATAGTCACTGGGGAAATCTGGACTGGTGAATAAATGACGGTGGAGATGAGCTGCACTGTAGGCTGCAGCTTCAACCCCATTATGACCATCAAATACAGCGAAGTAGTTAGCCGGGGATTTTAACTACAAACACATACATACACACGTTCAAAACAAACTCATCATTTTAATTTAGTTTCATTAGTACTGGGATGGCAATATTGCTAAACACATCCTTTTAGTTAGTGCTGTATCAAACTCTCAAACTATTTCTTTTTATTACACGACCGGCATAAATTCCAAAGGTGTACATATACGGAACGATGCAGAACTCCGTGAATCTTTCTTGTAATTTACGGGGACAGGAAACAGTACCGCAACGTTTATATTCAAGGCATTTTCATGGCAAGCCATGAATTTTAAAAAGGAGAACAAGATATAAAATCAATTTCAAAGTGTTTTTTCTCCACTTATAACTCCTTGTTTAATTCCATACAATCATTACAATCTACATAATTGCTTCCGTAAAATACAACAAAAAGAGGGGAATATTTAGGGAAAATCTGCCTTATCTTATGGTAAAACCTATCATCTACCTCCCTTCAATGGACGGCAAGATTATGCTAGGCTTTGGAGACATAGACAGATACTATGTACAAGTTGGAGAAAATATTTGAAAGAAAAAATCATGGAGTTTTCACCATCATCACAACAAAATATTTTGTTTTAAAAAAATCTTTTTCAGCCAGCAAGGACGAATTCGGGAGAAACTTTGGTCCCATTTGGGGAAACAATTTCGAAAGCGGATACATCACTTACTAAGATTAAAAGATAGGCTGTGTTTGTGTGATTGCAAAGCAAGCAAAATTTAGAGATGAGAAAAAAGTATTCTCATATGGAGCGTGGTTGCATGCATGTAACGCAAGGTATCTTCATGATTGAAAATATATTGACATAATACACCAGGGACGCCAGGGAGTCGGACCTCATGTTTTTTCGAGAAGGATGGTGGCATTTGTAGAGTCAAAAAGTCATGAAGGAAAAATCAATATTTCCCCCAACTTTTTCTTTTTACTTGAGAATCCTGATAAGGTCAGCGAAGGAGCAAACTCAAAGAAATTCTCTTACATAATAATAATTCTATCCACGAACTATTGCTTCTTTGGGATTTAACCCTTCCGTAGGATTAACATTTTTCTTGGGACATGATTTTGCTGGTAAAAAACTGGAAACCGCTTTTATTTTTCCTTGAAATACATACACGATGAAGCCAAATTTTAACATGGAGAAAGTTGGACATTATGATGATGATTGGAAATTAAATTTCTATTTTATAGTATGCTACATATTATCTCTGGAAAATAACCTTGGTTACAAGCATGCCTTAAGCAAATAATTAATACGGAAGTTGAAAAAGTCCTACATTAAAAACTTTATTAATTTCAGGGAGAATGACCATCCGATCTTCTAAGGTACGTCGGCTATTTTTAATGGAAAAATACGATGCTCCAAAAATACGTGCTTTGCTCCCGTCTTCCGTCTCAACCGGGAAATCTGTCTCAATTTGATCGTTTTCTTCTTTGTAGCGAAGGCATATGTCATCAACTTTTGATGTAACCGATTGCATGAGTTTAAGGGGTTGGTAGCTCACGTTATGAACTATACAAATTAAATTAACAATAACGCTCTGTCACACAATTTTTTTCTAATGGATATAGTGCATGAATAAAATCATTGACCCGTTTTAGGAGGGAAAAAAGAGCAAATTATTGAAAATTTTACTATACAATAAAAGCTACCCTCCCAAGTTTTGACCTTTCCTTTTTTATTGAGCTAAGTTATCATAAGGAAGAAACAAGGAAACAGAAGTACAATACCAATGTATAGCGACAAAGAAACGTGTAATGAGGAACCCAAAAGTGTACAGCTACATACATATATGAGTAAATAGAAAAACATACCAACTTCCGCATCAACCTCATCCATATCCAAAACCATGCTGGCAGTTTGCTTACTATAGCAATCCGACAAATCAGCCTTGGAAATTTCTTTTACAATTTTCCCCAGCAAAGGGCTGATTAAATACGATGGGCAACTCCTGAAACAACCAAAAAAGTACATTTGTCAAAATTCTATTCTATGCATTCATTTTTATTCCACTCATTTATCATGTTTTCAGGTCAAAATCCCAGTTTACTGCAATGCCTATCCATCTCAAGATTTTTCAAAAATTAATTGTACACCAATTCCGGCATAAAAAATTTGCGGTAAAATAGGTTGAGTATAAGTACAGTTGAAGATAATAATCTTGTAACAACCAACTCGCGACATTTTTTCCCAGAAATTACAGGAAAACTTGAACGGAAATAGTAGACTAATAAAGCATTATTGCAGCAATCACGCCTATTATGTATATTTCACCCGCGGAATTAAATACCTCCAAATTAAATGCAAAAACTAAGAGTAATTTACTGCAAGTACAAGTTCCCGACAGGAGTCAAAAAACCTCTTGAAATCACATGACCAAATTGCCAAAATATATTTTGCCGAAGTCTAAAAACATTTACACGGTACATAGACTTCCCATTTGGCTCCAGAAACCCATGTGAAATCGGTAGCTGACATGCGAAAATGAAATCATTTTCTAATATAAACAAGACTTTGCTTTTTTTCTATACTCTACGAAAATTTTCAACTGCGTCGGAATTTCTTGTATAAGGGAACTATATACAATTAATAATTTGTATATCATCAGACGAGTGTATGTACGATAGTAGGAATGCATACAGAATTATTTAGCTTACTTTTAAAAATGTACTACGTACTTGACATGAACACTATTCTGAATAGAAAACCATAATACCATTCCGTACATTAATAATTTCAGTGGCCACCTTCAGAATCATTAAACTAGCTCAAATATCATGGGAATTCATGTCCTTGGAACTATGAATCATAATAAGATTGCACTTGTAAGGACAAAACATTCCTCACAATTAGCACTGCAGGTATATACACTTCTGTATATATTTTCCAACCCATCACAAAAATCCTGTCTACACAATAAAAAATCAAGCAAAATATTTCCTACACAAGTAAATACTCTTTAATAAATAGTAAACGCATTAGTGTACATTTTGTTCAAGGTGCTACTAATAAAAACGTTCCTCTCCAGAATTTCCCTGAAAAAATATCCCTACACTCCAACGATTGAAAATACAATCATCCTTTGACCGTGTTTTTTTTCACATTTTTTCCCATGTTTGTGCTCCTCACGTAAGATGATGATATTTCATATAATATATTATAATTCAACCTTGAAGCCTACAACGCTGTAAATGCAACATAAATACATTTAAATAAGCCAACATTCATGTTTTTCAGCTAATGTTACAGGAAAATTCATCATTATTAATGCGCATTTTCCACATGCATCGTACGTTCCCTAGCAGTTTTAAAAATGTTTTGGACAAGAGGTGTAACTTTCATATAGCCATATACAATATTAATTCAAATTACATATTTCCAATACCATACACATCTAACTATACTTTTTTCTCTCCAAACTTATCTCTTACCTTTATCTCTATCTCTCTCTCTCTGTTTCTGTCTCTCTCTCTCTCTCATCCTAAGTCATTTGTTCCCGTACGGCTTTCCATTTCAAAATTAACTCTTCCAGTCAGGAAGGACAGATACTTAAGCATAGGAAGAGTTGTCATGACAGAATGCAAGGTTAATTGCTTCTGCTTGCATGTGCATTATAGTATACCTTATTAAAAATTCCTATGAATACACATGGATTAGCCTGTAAACAAACCTTGTGCTCTAGCTAAGCTCTAAGTCTATCCATATACATAAAGAAAGTAATGTCTGCTCGATAACTTGACTACTTCTCCTCTCTCTCTCTCTCTCTCTCCTATACACCAGCCACTAAATCATGGTTAGTTTCCTTTGCTTGGCATAACAGTTATGAAATGACACTTCCAAATCTCTCGCTTCCAACTTGAAATTCTGTCCAGAAAATTTTCCTTACTACTATTTACTATTACTACACACATACACCTTCTTTTTGGGTTTTGTAACAAACATTAGTACTATTGAGAGAAGAAAAAAAGACGAACCAATGCAATGGTTTAAATGTGATCAGGGAGCAGAAAAGAAGAGGAATATTTTTCACATATTATATATGTATTTATATATACATGGCTGTGAAGAATTCTTCATGAATTTATTTATGAAGATGCGCCCGAAATGAGCCTTGTACAAAAACCTACATAAGTACATATAACTATGGATAGTTATGCTGACTAAATGTATTACCTTCGAAGTTTCAACCCCGACGTTAAAGCATCCACAAAGCAGTAAATTCAAATTGCGTTGCACTCTAAAACTCCAAGAAATCTTCAACCGTGCAGATGGTAACCATTAAAGAGCCAACATATATTATACAGTGTAACATATACGTTCAAACTTTTATACATATGCATCCCTCTTCATAGCTATGAAGAATACAGAGTAGAGCGAGATCTCTCAAGACAAACATCTGCTATAGTACTCAGAGCTAACTGGCTTAATGGTACATAACTAAGTCTTTATAAGTGAGTACCTTGGAAATAATGATAATATCTTAGTGTATATTATTGGATTGAATTGTGAGTCAGTTGAAATAACTACCATATCCATGAGGATTAGTAAATCAGAAAAAAGAGCTTTTCCACACAAGCTCTATATTTATAAGGTTATACTTTTAAGAAAAGAGACCCAAGAAATTAATTAAAGAGCACGGGCTCATTCATTCACTTTTACGATTTGCCTGATATAGAAATGCAAGCATGCCATAGATAAGGATTTTCTCCTCCTCCATTTTGCCATAACGCCAGTTCTATCTATTACTTGAGTCACAAATAAACACCCTTCCAAGTATTATTTCCATTGTATAGGGAAAACGTCAATTCCTGGCAAAAGATCATTAATAATTGTACGATCCAACTTATTCTTTATCCCAGACGTCAAATTATTTTGTAAGTAATAATTAAATTTAAAAGTTTCTCTCACTTCTTTTTAATCCTCTATATACTATTCTCGCACTCACTATATACTTTATTCCTGATGTATGTGCTCCATTATCTATATTTAGAAAAAATAATTAATTAGCTTTGAAACAGAGCAACGCCAAAGACGTGTAATTCTTGTTTGGATTCTCACTGTATGGAAGTTTCTCTACAAAATATCTAACATTTATGTATGGTGGCTCACTATACATGCATAAAGAAAGCCTTTGACTAAATCCTAAATACGTATACATTTGATAGCTAAAAGCTGAGAAATAATTGTTCATCCGTTTCTTTTCTTATTCATGCAAAGCTGGAAATTTCTCAAAAATATAGAGTAACATGATTCTAGAAAATCATTAAGCTTCAATGAAAACTAATCGCCTTCAAGGAGAAATGATAATAATATTATTAGGTTAACCTTAGAATTATTATTTTTCCTAATCACAACAAGAAACGTACGGCATAATCATAACAACAGCTTTTTAATCTCCAACAGAATCATTCATTCAAGTTCTAGGCACAGTATTAATTCTTAAAGGAAGGTCGACGTGTATAGTAAACCATACAAGGAATTTGAGACTTCTATGTGAGATTTCCCTTCGTATGGATTTCTCTTCCTTACCACCACCACCGTTTATGGATGAATAATATTCGACTAAATAACTTAAGTATATGAAAAGTTGTCATAGAATCAAAAGTAATCATAATTTTGCAAGGAAGCGAAACCATTTTTTTTCTCTTCTCATTGAAATAAGAGTCTTGGAAAGCCGGGAAATTACGCAAATGTTTGACATTTAAAAGGAGCGCACCCAAAAATCTACGTAAGGACTATGACTGTTGAAGCAAGAAAAAAAATGCGGAATAATAATAATATTTCTTTGAAGCTAGGGAAAGACGCCCTGTTATTTTCCTGGCTTAATACTCCAGAGTCCTACAAGCGAGATGCGTAAGTTTCTTATATGTTTTTCTAATCTAGCAATAATTTTCCGGCAAATATATATTTATAACTGAAATGGCTGATATCACCATAAACTGATCGTAAAGCTGTCTCTACATGGTAAATCTAGGGACATTATCAGGGAGGAAGGATATAGTTAAAGTAAAAAGCTTTTTTTCCTTCTAACTCCTTCAAATTAACATGGCCACAAGCAGAGTGTAGGAATTTTGTCACTCCCTCCTCTGTAGTATATTAGTATGTATAGCGGTAGTAGTAGTTAAGAATCCAAGAACCCTATGTTATTTCAACATGAAGCTCTCTATTCCTCTCTGCACCATACAATTGAGGTAATATCCATCTAGTTTGGAAACCTGAGACGATGCAAGGGTAACTCCCTCATTGTCATTTTGACACTGATGCGATTTTACGAGTGTAGACCAACATGGAATGATTTTAATCCTCGTGTAAAATCTACCGCCACAGCCAGATTGTCTTGTCAATGAGAAAAGTGTCGGCGAATGAAGAAGCTTTAAGTCAAATCTATTTCTCTCGTTTTATTTTCATTCTATCTCACAGATTTCTATGCGATCTCTCTTCTATCTCTCTCTCACTGTCTCTCTATCTCCTGGTGTTTTTATCCTCAAAGACAAGGTTGTCAATCAAATTCCAGCTGCAGCAGATCCGAAGCTCGGTTTTTCATTATTATTATCCTCGCCTCAACCCATCTATCTGTACATTATGTTATGCTTTTCCTACGCAGCCTCACGACGACTGAATTTGAAAGGCAGGAAAATAACCACGGAGATTTATGAGTCTACTTTAACGATACACACCTAAAGAGAGAGAGAGATTTTTCCTTTTTGCGGAAGGCCATTGACATCGGTAGTACTGATTGCTTAACAGAACGTTAATTTTCCCATCCTCATCATTTCCACTTGACTCATCATCCATGACAAAAGTTTTGTATCTACCTTCCTTACACACACCACTATACTTGGCGGTTATTTTCGGGAAAAATTACCCACTACGATTGTCTACCTTCAATTAACCATATTCACAAAAATCTAAACCAACCGGTATAAATATGAATTTAGCAATTCAACTCACGTTTTGTAGATTAAACCACTTACATACCATTGCACAGTTTAGCCCTTTTTCCAAAGTTTCTGTTGAAGCTTCAAAAGACTGTCTATAGCATAGCTAATATGTATTTATATAGAAATATGTAGATATAAGCACATAAGTATAGTACATATTATTCTTTCACGCTCTCCTCTAATCTATCAAATACAGTAGCAACATCTTCTTCAACTTGCATCAAATTGCGTAAGTACGTAGAAATAATGGATGAGAAAAACTATGGCATTCTTTAGCACTATAGAGTGAAACTATGTATGTATTTTGTATACACAGGGACTTTCTTATCTGTTTAGGCCAGGAAGCCAGGACCCGTATATAGTGCCACAAGAAAAATCGTGTGAAGGGGAAAAAGTGCATTTGCCAATACACCAGCTACATATTTGCAGTATACTACAGAGTCTCCTCAACTGAAAGCTCATTATTGTTGTGTGACGCTATTGTGGCGGGGAAATGCAGTCAGTTGCAAGTAAAGCATGTAATTCATTGTGGAAGGAATGAGAGCGAGAAAGTTCAGACCGGCACATATATGTATCCACACATCTATAGATATGTAACATTCAAAAAATATTATCAGGAATTACAAGGAGCGCACATGGATAATTGAATCAACAGCTTTTTCAAGACTACTTCTTTCAAGACCTTCATGCCTTCATGTATTTATTATTGGAATATCAACATATATATATATATTTATATATATACATATTTACATAAATTCCTTTCCATGCACACATCTTTATCTACAGCAGAGTAAAAATGAAAAAAACTACATGATTTATTACTTTTGTGCATTAGCCAAGAAAATGCAGCCCTTCTAACCCGCTCTACTTCATTCACAATGACCACCCAGTTGCTAAATTATTGAAAGAATCCTAAATAGTATTGGTAAAATAATGCGGATAAAATGTTATAAACAGCTCAAAAATCCTTTCTACCTTAGTCCCTTCCCTTCAACATAAATGTTATCTCCACTGACCGTATTTTCTCTTACTAATTGAATGATGCTCCTTAATCTGGAGTACATTACCTAAATGTACCTATACATATGTACATACACTTGACATATCATTTCAGTCTAGTGTCTAGTATATCGTCTTACATAGAGATACATAATAATATGAAGTAATCAACTCATCAATCAAACAAGCAAGAAAGGGGTGTCAAAAAAACTAACTAAAACTTCTTCAATCATGTATATAGTACGTTAACAATTATTATTATAGTCTGACACACACACTCTTCTGGATCGCGCTATAAAAGTTAAAAAGAAGTTTCTTCAATTTAGCTATGGCCATAAAAATTTCATAGTTAAATCATTCATTTCACTTGAAATTTAGAAACTTCCACGTAAAATGTATAGCATACGCTCCTAAAAAAATTGCCTATTATATAACCATGTCAAAATTGGCCCAAAAATATATGGCTACTATACACATGCCATAGATATTTAGACATTCATATGAATTAAGGCTTTCTTACATACAAGTATAATACTCTTCAGAGTGAAACACCATACAATTCACCGCAGGGATCATTACATAGACGACGGTTTTCGTGGGCAAAGTCTTAGAAGAACATAAAGTTTCAATGAAATTTCAGAGCTCAGTTAACACAATTATTATTATAACAAAACTCCTGTATCTCAGGCATATTTTAAATTAATGTCTCTATATCCTACACAATGTTCTATGATTTTATAGTTGGACTGTGAATCATAAATTTTTTGTGTGCCTATCTGAGCACAGGAACAGTAGGAAAACTAAAATAAGGCAATGAACTGTTCTGTATGTATGTACTTGCATCTATGTGATGGGTATGTAGCAAAATATATTTGATGTTGGATAAAGTAACAGGAGCAATTGCATGATCTGAAAAGAATGCCATTGAAGCGCGATGAAACTATTTCCTACCTATTTATATTAATTATGAGCATAGCATAACCAAAAGTAATCATAGCATAGCATAGAATGAACGAACATGTATTTCAACCTCCCAATTTGAAGCCCGAATGAAACAGACTTTTTTTCAAAAATTATCATTATTATTATTTGTTACTCTCTTTTTTTCAGAGGAGATATCATAGAGTCAGGTGTAGAATTCCTTGTACTTTTGAATTACATACCATCTCAACCATTTATCTTTGGAGCATCAACATGAAAACGGGATTACTTTATATGCTCACGCTCCCTATTATATATACATATACGTTCCGCCTCATACTATAACAAACTAACCTTGAAGTCAAGTTGTGAGTCTGTGGCCAACTTATACTATACTATTTTTATGCATTTTATCATCTACATAAATATCATTTTTCACTTGCACAGATATATAAATCTATATATACACTAACTTATTCATCATCATATTCAAAACATGAACCACATACATAAATGATATGAAAAACGGGCTTTTTTAAATATTAATTTATCAAGGAAGGGTGGTCCATTGTTGGTAGTTGCCTTCAAAAATTGGTTATCTAAAATTCCTTTTGTATCTATTATTTAGCAAGTATAGTGTAATGCAATCCTTTTCAAACTGAGTTATGTGTTATGACTAAAAGCTATATAAAAATATCTACGACTCTGGAAAGCATCAAGAAAAATGAAATCACACAAGAAAAACCACGGTTCCCACGGAAAAAATTCCAAAAGCTGTGTGACAACCGTACGACATGTTATTTGCAATTTGGGCACCCTTCTGCTCATTCCTATACATGCAGTCTGTATGTTGTATGTTTCAGTTGTCTACTTGGAATTGTGACTATTTATTTTCATATATTACATGTAAATGTGAAATGCATGTGATTTTATTTTTAAATGACACCAAAACTTTTTGTATTATTTGATTCTTTATTATGATTGTGTATTGCACCGGTATAATAAATACTTATTTTTATTGCTTACACATTACACCCAATTCCAAAGCAGTTTGTGTTTAAAGCTCCATGTTTTCAAGCTCCTATTGTTGATTTACTCCCATACTGAACTTTCTCCCATAAATCATGAAATATTGTTTTTTGACAATGTGTGAGCCACGTTATCTCATTTTCCCGTCTGGTCCATGCACATATGGACGCTGATTACTAATCTAATATCCCATCAACAAATAGTTCCCATAATTTCCCTTAACATCCTCTGTAGTGCGTCTATTGCGGGTAATTGTACAATTATTATTGTATTGCTGCAGTGGGAAAACCCATGAGCATTCCCTTTTACATTCCACGAGCATGCAAACGAATTGTGTACGACATATGGGTAAGTCATACTCACTATATTGTATGCATACCGTCAGATATTGTAAAATTGTCAATACGCCGGCGACTAATTCCAACAGCAGCGTTTTATGTATTCACACGAAAGTAATCATATCAATGGAGAGGTCCCTTGCCTGACAATAACATCCCATAGAGATGTAATCATAATTACATGGTATTCCATACCTTACACAAGGTATATATCATTTCATTGCTCATGACAGTCTCAATAGTTTTATTCTTTTCGAGTAGATACCAACTTTATATGCACCATGTCCTTCATTACGCATTACCCTAACAATAATAATTGTTGTAAAATGTAAAGTTGCAGAATAGCTTCTCCAAAATTGGTCAAATGAGATACGTAATTACTTATTTAATGATGCTCACTTGCTTAAACCCTCTCTCTCCCTTGTAAATACTTACACGCGTTGCCAATAAAGAGGCTGGGATTTCTACAAGAAAATTATTTTACCGAAGGACGTCAGTACATACATAGTACATAGTAGTTAGAAGTTAGTAGTAATTTGGGTGTCTTTTTGGGTGAAAATTAAAAATGATCTGATTTTTCCACCTTATATACATATAAATTGAAAGTAGCGTAATCTCTTTCACTGTCACACTCAATCTAAATGATGACACCTTAATTTTAATTCCATGACTCATATGACTCCACTTGGGCCAGCGAATTTAGGTCTCTTGTACCTCACTACACCTACATTTCCAACTTTTTTCCCACCTATACTCATCTCATTTTACCTCAGGATTTATTCTGAGAAAATCCTATTTAAATTTTAAAAATGCTATAGTTAAAAACGAAACTTAATTTTAACTACAAATGCCAGGCGTTTCCTTCGAGTTTCGTTACATCATCAGGAGACTCACGAGCGTATCGCGTTGCAACGCGTACAGATCTTTGAAGAACATGCTTAGATATTGTAAGTATTTTTGGACACTCGATTGTTTGTAACTCTGAAATACAACTTAAAATGGGTATGATTCAAGGGTATGCTTCTCTCAATAATATTATTCAATTCAATAATAATAGCTCCATTATAAGATAAGGAGCAATCTTATCATATACACCAGCGACCAATATGAAGTTTTCCAAGTACCTTCCCCTGTAAGTACGAACCCTATAATCCTAAGAATTAAAAAAACAAACGTACATGCTCTTATGTAGACACTGCAACTCAACTCAAGTCACGTATTAACTGACATATCTATGCAGTTTTACCTACCCAGCCATTACTCACTACTATATATGTAATACATAATTGCGTACTACAGTTGGAATCAATAGGCTGATTGGAAAGTAGCAAGTGAAAATAGATTCGATGCATTGATAATGTGATCATTATACGCGATGGATTGCAAATGCTCACTCACTCACTCAGAACAGGAATAAACCAAATGTCAAATCAATGAAAGCAATGTTCCTATACTTTAAACAACTGGGTCTAAACTATTAGAGTGAATGAATTCGTGTATAGGCAACGACAGCCTGCTTTTCTAGTTCAAACACTCATGTCGAGACCGAGACATTGGGCATGTTTGATTAACATCGTACCCCAGCAAACAGAGATATGACAGCGACAACAGACTCTTATATTCCGAACTATATACTATGAACTGCCAAAGCTTTTTTTCACATCGTGCTGGCTATGCATTAGTCATGCGACCAGAGACCAATAATTAGTCATCAGTTGACGTCGGGAGTGATTCAGGTGCACATTTCCTCCACTTTAACATTTCACTATCCCAACCCTGGTATTATTCATTCAATCGCTATGTATATATGTACCTATTGAGTTTTTCCTGAAGGGTAACAGCCCGAACACTCCGAAAATCTAAACACACATCAAGTCCACATCCACACTGCAGATGGTCCGTATATAAACTAAACCAAAACTAAACATTAAACTCTGATGATCCTTGAATTGGAAATGGAAATGCAAACATTTATTCTTCCAACTTTAGTCTACTGGAGCAAAATCTATTGATCGAAATTGCTGGTATAAAGGTATAAAAACATTGCAGAATATATAAAGGTGTACATAAATTTATTTCTGTACATATACATTATAGGTTGAACAAACTCGACTAGTAAAGAAACTCAACGGGAACTACATATACAAAGACTTATTGGCAAAACAGGGATTTTCTAATCAAAAGGCTCGATTTTCCTTATTTTATCTAATCGCTCAACTGTCTTCTAACAAATAACATTCAGCATCATCAATAGCATATAAAAGTCAAATGTAATAATTTGAGTTGTAGAAGAAGTATGACTGCTGACCCTTGAAAACCTTGCCAAAGTGGCTAATCCAATGAGAATTGCCAGCCTTTATTGATAAAGTTACAGAGAACAAAGTTTCGTGACTTATAAAAACTTGATAGGATATCGTGGAATGTCTCAATTCTCAATCACCAAGGTCTTTGGTAATTACATACGGGCAATACTTGTGTGACCAAATGGCAATAATATGCTGAAATCACATGGAAAGTTTACTCTCAATTGCCACATAGCTTTATACAATGAATACATATACTCTGAAAGGAACAGCATGTGACACTGCATGCAAGAACAAAATGATCTTTAAGTGTCACTTTTACCATCTCAGGTGATTTGCAGCGTTTCCACATGTCTATGAGAGCACATTCAAATTACATAAATGCAGTCGTGCACCCGCTCTTCAAACTGCTTTACTTCACAAGTTTAATTGACACGTTTTTACTACAGCCATTTTTTTTATTATTTGATTTCAGGCCTTTCTTCGTCCTTTCTTCGTGTCGGTGTTTTTTCCCCTACCAACTCTTTCTTTCTCTCTCTCTCTCTCTCTCATTTTTTCCCTTCGGAGTGACGAGGACAAAGAGTTCAAGAAAATGCATCGCTATGCTTGTAAATCTTGTAATGTAGAATTTGATATTGTGATAAAACGAGCCAGAATTCGATACCGAGCTAGTTACATAGCTTGGAGTTACTCGGCTAGCAGAAGTTAAAATCAGAGATTAGAAGGAGTAGAGTAAGTGATGAAAACGGGCCGCCGCATTGATTTTAAAACATGACTTAACAACTGGCTCCAACAATCTCAACATTGATCTTCATCTAGTTCATCTTAATAATTGAGAACATCCAAGAGTGTACTTATTATGCGATGCATGATACATAGACATACCTAGTTTAAATGAATGAGCCATGGATTTTAGCACCGCCGTCCAAAATTCATTCGGAGAGAGGAGGCATGCAATTACTAGAAGGAAAGTGAAGTAGGGTGATGTGATATGATACGGTAAAGCCCGATGAGTAAGTAACTTGGCTCCGAATCTATCTCTGTTTAACTTATTCTGACGACCTCTCCATATGTCTCCATGAAATGAGAGCTATGACTAAACGTGAAAGAGTATCAAGGAAGCGAAGGCACTTACTTCTGATGAAGATACTGCGAAGCCCAGTCGAGTACATGTCCTAACATTTCAGCTTCCCATATCGTATGGTTGAGGACTTTGAGAGGCAGAGGATCCAATGATAAATTGGTCGGACGATATCGTTCGAAAAAGCTTCTGCGTTCCATTTTAAAAGGAATAGGAGTTTGTAGGCCGCTCTCCAAACAAGGGATAATTGCTCTATCGTGTTTTCCTGCAGATGCTCAATGAGAAAAAAAGGCAAATCAGACTTAATGGAAACTGGTAACGCAAATTTTGTGCTAATTTTAAACTTCCCTTCTCAAGCATATACATATATTACTGTACACACACACACATACATACATAAATATATAGATATATATATATATATATGCACATGTAATTATGTATTACATTTAAAAACTTTTTCAAACTATAGTGCACATAATAGGTAAACAGGATGACTCCAATAAACATTTCAGTTAGAGCTTAAACTTCCAGATCCGTAAATTGTCAATATGATTTACATATACTATACAAACAACACCTAGCCTGTTCTAGAGATTATTTCCGCCTTTCATCCATCCATGCATGAGTACTATTCATGGGAGTAGATCTTTTTCTATAGTAAAGACTAAAGACTCTCGAATGAATACAAAGAAAATTATTGAGAATGACTATTAAAAATACTGTAAAATCACGAGGAGAGAATAACAAAAAGGATCGTGATTATGCATGTGTCAAAGCATGCAATTGTAAAACAAATTATTCTTTTTCAGAAAAAACTCAACTTACATCCTATATTAGTGAGAAAAAAAGTAGGATTCCGGCCCAAGTTCATCAAATTCAACGAATCAAGTTACTATTGAAGTTTTCCTATGTATTCAATCCTAGCCTAACATTTGAGTGAACCAGCTTCATCTTGCGGAATTGCTGCCTTCAAGGTTTTGTAAATATACATACTACAAACTTCAGAAAAATTTCCCTTCGTACACAAGCGGTTCATCACGTATTTTCATAGCAATCATATTTTCCTCGTAAGCTCTAACTAACTTTATAGGTCTAAAACTTTTTCTCTCATGGCCATATGGCGAAAATATAAAAGTTCTGGATAGAACTACCACTACATTTTGTTTACAGGATGTGCATACATGTATACGTATAGACAGTAAATAAATACGAGCACAAACAATAAGTTAAGAAAATAATTTGTGAGAAAACGCGCGCCATCCAACAACCTTTTGGCGTACAAATGCACTCCATCTAATATTTCACTACGGGATGTTAGTTTAATTTTTTATATTTACTTTTAGGTGGCGATAATAAAACAAAATTATCTAAACTAGTGCATTTCTCTACCTTATTCCTCTATGCATATCTCCGCCCTAAATGACAGCCGTAGAAATTGATGTAAGCAGATTTTCTAAAAATAAACCTTTTCTAATTTGACAAAAATAATTTAAGAATTAAGCTCTATACATTATATTTCCAAGATATTTCTTGACAAAATAATTTACATCAATTTCGGCTCGCATTCCTCACATTAAAATAAGTTAATTACAGTAAATAAATAAAATGGATAAAATAAAGGTATAACATCGAAGTACTAATGAGTTGAGCAAGCGTAGACTAAAAATAAGGACAAGGGAGACAGCCTCTAAAAACTCTGAGATTTATTTCTGCACTGCACAAAAAAACATTCTTGTACTGTGAGCAATTTGCAATTTGCATTCCAAAAGATGAGGTTGAGAATGAATGAATGAATGAAGGAATGAATGAATGAACATCCAAATGCATAATTTAATTATCGTCATCAAAAATAAATGTAAAAAAATTATACGGAACATAAATGAATGTGATTACCCTCAGTCTTATAAAGTTAAATGGTTAAAAATTATGGACATATTTTTTAACACAAAACAAGTTTTCTCCTTCAATTATATAAAATAACTACTTCATTCAGAAGAAGAAGAATGTTTAACTGCTCTTGCTACACAAAACAAGCAAATAGGCAAAGCATGGTTTTTGGAAAAAACGATAGTGGGAAGCCTAGTTTTACAATTTACATGTATATAGTTACACCACCAGTACCAGTTCATTTACGCTTCCCATATAATGTAACAAGGAGTGTTGGGAAATGTCATCATAATTCCACTTCTACACCCACACAATAATTACAAATTCTCATGCTTATATAGTTGGGTCGACGCAAATGAACAACCAGCACATGGTACAACAAAGCGGTAATAATTGACTGCAAGTTAATAGTCTACATATGTACACGTAGGTGTACATCGAACATATCCAATGCAATATATTATGCAAATACAAACACAATTGCCTACCTTTTTTTCAAGACGACTTGAATCTCACAAAACTGTCAATGTCAATGTATTGTGATTGGAGATGTATCATACCATTACGGATCAATGGATTCAATTAGTAGCAAATTGGTTACTCTTGCTCGTAAAAAATGTAGGGAGTATAAAAATCTTTCTTTAATACTGACAACGATGAGAGCACACGACAGCCCCTCATCCTTAAATGTACATATTAATTTTGTTACTGATTGCGATGCACAGTCAATTTTGCTGTACGTATTAAATACACGCAGATACGTCAAAATGTAAAATATTATTACTAATCGGGTTGAAGTCTGAAAATATTTTATTATTGCACAGATATTTTTGGCTTGAACAGCGCAACAATTTGAGCATTAAAGTTTCCCAAAAGATATTCAGCAGACAAAAGGCCGTCAATCAATTATTATTGAACTTTTTTCTAGATCTAATTTTTTATTCTGATCGCAACAAAAAAACTTTTTTGGCAATGTTCTTTCCTTCCTCTACTTTGCTAAGTATATTGTGCTATAATGACATGTAAAGTTTCTTCAATGGTATGTATTTACTTACTAACAACGTGTGATTATATATCTCATGATTGGTGACAACCTCTTTTTTGTCCTAGAGAAATGTCACAGTCGAGATATTTATAAAAAGTGATTTGTAAAACCGCCAATTGTACGCACTTTTGTAGAGTTTGAACTCGTTCAATGATAAGTCTTGAAATATTTGTAAATTTTTCAGGGAGTATGTATACATATAGTAATAATTATGTAACTATATACTGTATCAATCAGTAGTAATAATAATTGTTACTGGATTTGTTAGGTAATTTCCTTTGTGTGTATACATTAAATAGTTGAAAGGAGAAAAATTTCAATTGAGAAAGCACGGATGTAATCAGGTCATAAAAAATATTCACTCACAACAAAATGTATACTTAGTAAATGAAGACGTTAATGTAACAACTATTTGTGTAATGAGCCGAAAATGTCAACTTCTGTGAAGGGGTAAAAAAAGCAGGGCTGCAGACGCTCCTAATAATGACGGTGCATGAGTTGTTGGATAGTAAATTCTCGTGGAGTGTGAACTTTCGGGAGAGACGAAAAACTTGTGGACGTTCAAAAATATACTTACTTACTACATATGTAATCTGCTGTGAGTAAGTCTGTAAGGGTAGAGGTAGACGGGGCTTACGGGGTTTAATATACACGGAGGAAGATTAAAAGTGAGAAGTGAGAAGATGGGAAAAAACTCAAGCAAGTAACTATAGTAAGTATATTGTATGAACGAGGGAACACAAAAAGGGATTCAGTCCAAGAAAAGGAAGTACGGAAGATGCGTTTAAATAATCAAGGGTGAATGAAGAGGAACCGAGGAACTAGGATGAGACGGGAATTGTCACTTAATATTGGCTCTAGTAAAGTGTCCAACAGATGCCACTGACCATACATCCCGCTTTACACAGAAGATCCTCTCATCCATATAGCTACTCTTTTCCTCCTGTCATGCTTTCGGTATGTTCAACGTCAACGAACGTGTAGTCGTAGTATGTACACATGTACAATAGCATCCATGCTTTTTTCCCTTTACTATTTACTTGCTCAGTGCTCAGCTACTATACTTCTTCACTTATTCACAGGTCTCGCGATATCCTCTCATCCCTATATACATGTACTTTAAATACTATATGCCTCCTCTTTTTTGTCTGACTCTCACTTTTGACTTTACCTTAGATGCCCTAACCCTTTCTTCACCCGTGAGCATTTTTCCATCGCTACTTCCACTAAAATATTAAACCATTTCCTGTTCCATCCCCACATCATCTCAATGAAAAACATGGGCTTTCCTTCTCTATATATAGCAGTTTGTTTTCGAATGACATGATACTACATAAGGGTCAACTATATAAAAAGACCGGATTCCTGTGCAGAATATCCAAATCATTTTATGCATCCCAAAGCTGGCTATCAAATTTATTGAAGGGATGAAGTTTCTTTTATTGCTGACTCCGCTACTGCTTCTATACGTACACTATACATAACTCCAGAGTCTTTTCTCGCTGATCTATTTACAGTTTGTCAAGCTCATCATTCCAGGGCAGGGGGTTTGCTTTTCCAGTACACAGCCTCAAAGATACAGATCTATAGGGAGGAAATACACAAGGTCTGATGATTGAGGGTATATATACAGTAATAAACAGATCCTTTTGTTTTTGCCCCTATACACCGGGTCTATAAAATACATACACGTAGGAATGTGTTTCCACAGACCTGCTATTTACATAAGGTCTCCCCTGGAATCTGCAAAGTAGCCAGTAGTCTAACATTATGCAGTCAAGTTGGCCGATTTTAATCTTGGGAAAATTCAGGTAATTTATCTCACTGCATGGGCTTCGTTGGTTGCCGTTGGCGGTGAGTGTATTTTCTAACTATATGTATAATAATATATTTATAGTGACTATATCTATAGTGACATATAGTTGATCTTAAATCATAATTTTTGCTGATTTACTGTTATAGATCAGTAAAACATTACAATAATTGTTAGTATTGTTTTTCCCTGTGATTTCCTTCCGCTTACCCTAAAAGAATAGTAGAGTGTCATGCTTTGATTAGTTTACGCTCATCCTTACAGCAGTTACAGCTGATTATAATAATCGCAGCAGGTATTATTTGTGATTTATTATTGGAATTTACAACGTAGGAATTTTAAAGAAGTATATAGCTATATATGTTCCCCCAAAAATCCAGACGATAGATATATACTTACCACAATCGTCCATCGGCCAGCTTGGTTCTAGCATAAGAGGCTAAAGGCTATCTCGCGATGTTCTAGTTACAACATCATTACAATTATATTGTGATTGAGAGATAAGTTGAAGACTAATTATAAGCAAATTCCGTGGTGACAATTGAGATTCCTTTGACAAATACGTACAACTAAAACTCTCAACTTTTTTCTTTATAGACTGAATTGTGAAGGAAAGAGTAATATTTTTCACCCCAGGCAGTATTCACACAAAAACATGAACTAACGCACCTTCAGTATATAGATCCGATAGCAATCTGGTTAATCTCTGCGAAGTCTGGTAGGAATATTATTAATGTTTTTTATGTGTACACTTATTTCCTTTATATGTATATTCCTGGTAAATTTAAATGTGGTAACTTTTGTGTACGTTTACGCCTGTCATATTTCTGGCGTGAACTGTATTTAAATTGAATGGGATATTTTCTGCAGTAAGGTACTTACATTCATTTGCAGTATATTCTATTCCTATGCACTTGAATTGACAAGTGCTTCCGTAATTTTACACACGTGTGTTCCTATTATTTCCATGCTATTTGATAAGTGATTTATTGAATTAATCTAAAATTAGAGTTGAATCGGATATTGACGTTTGGAGAGCAAATAATCGCAAGTTAGTACATTTATTTTGTGCATTGTTATCGGGATTAGAAAGTTTTTGCTGGGATGATCATTAAATTTAAGCGTACTGATCACTTTATTTCAGTACTTTACAAGTTAAGTATGATAGCACCGGTGCCGGTTAAAGTAGTATTAGTTGATTTAGTGAGAGGCGATCGATGTGACTAGGTTTTAGGCACGGTTGGAAGGTAAAGTGGGCTGGACAGCTAGTGTATGCTGTCAAGTTGTGAACAATTACGGTTTCTTGTTTAGTGTGTATTATTTGACAACAGGGAGTTCCTTACGTTGTTAACGAATATAGATGCTTGTTATGAAAGGCTTGAAACTGTGCTGTGGTATTTATTTCTATTTGTCAATTAATTCTTGTTTTAATTCCAGAAATAGTCGTGACTTGTGGCATCAGGCAGCTCAAGGGAAATGATGGGATGTTACCAATTGCTTCCAGTTTTGTGCATCGTTATCTTGATTGGAGACCGAGCAGATGGTGTAGGAAAAGTTATTTTTGCCATCAATGCCGGGGGAGACGCTCATTCTGACATTAATGGAATTCGCTTTCAGCGGGACCCACTAAAAGTAGGAATAGCTTCTGATTATGGAAAGCATTTATTGTCGGTTGGAAGAGTTCATCCAAGTGATCAGATACTGTATCAAACTGAGCGGTACCATCATTCCACATTTGGTTATGACATACCTATAACGGAGGATGGCAACTATGTCATGGTTCTTAAGTTCTGTGAAGTCTATTTTAATGCTCCAAATATGAAAGTAAGGATTAGTTTGTATTTTATTATGATATATAGTCTGAATTATGATTTTAAACGAAGTGAATATAATAATTTGTTTTTTTAATTAAATTTTGATGTACTCTTGCGCAGGTGTTTGATGTTGTGCTTAATGGAGATCATACAATTATTTCCGACCTCGACATTCATGACAAAGTTGGCCACGGAGTTGCGTATGATGAAATGGTTCCCTTTAGAGTTACGAATGGAGCGAAATTATTAGTTTACAACAACCAAGAATCTGAAATTAGGGGTGGTAAAATTAGAGTTGAATTTATTAAGGTGAGTTTCTCAAAAGTTTTTTTTACGAGTTTGTAATGTCTATTGATGTTAAATATAATTGTATCAATTCTTATCCAATTGATTTCCAGGGTTATCGAGATAATCCCAAAGTGAATGCAATTCTTGTCATGAAAGGAGAAATTGAAGGTAACTAATGATGGTTAAATTGATTTAAGATGGAAATATACTTAAAACACAAAACTGAGTGAAGTTTAATTTATAAACTAAAATAACATAATTTTAACTTGCTTGTAGACGTACCACAATTGCCGCCGGTCCCAGTTCGTGAAGAGGAAGAAGAACCAGTTGAAGAACAAGAAGAAATTAAAAATCCAAAAAATCGGAAGCCTAGTGGACCCAGAAGTCCTGACCCTTATGAAGATGTTACATTAACGTCAGCTATATTTCCTGTTTTTGTAGCTATCGGATCATTTATACCAATATTGTTTTGTCTTTGTAAACTTTAATTATGGTAGTATTTGGTTACCCGAAGTACTGAATTAATATCTTTTCTTTAACTTGTCAGTCCTCTTGTTTGTTTTGTTTTTGGTTTTAAGGTGATTATTATTCGAGTTTAGCAACTATTAGGTTGTAAGGTAATAACTGAGCCAATACTGATCGGACTTTTCATTTTTAATAACATTATATTATTGATTTCAGAGGGTGATGTTTGGCAATATAAATAAATAGGAATGCAGTTAAGTTAGGTTCAAAAAATTTGACTACTTGTAGCTGTAAAATTATCCTATCTGTTTTCACTACGTATAAGTATATAAAGTATAAGTAATGCGAAATCAGTGGTAGTGTATAATTTGTAATTCCCTCTGGTCATCAATATGAAACTTATCAATGCAGGCATACGCTTTCACTCCATGTTGATGGTGTCAAAGTCATAAGTTGACGGAGTTTCGGAAGCAAAGTCAGTGTAATTTTTCGCAATTTATTTGCATAGTAGGGTGTTACATTCATGTGTAGAATTAATGTGTACGTGACGAAAACAAGTAAACAAGTTATTGAGATTGATGAGAGGTACCTTGAGTGCCAAAAATCCATTCTGCCACAATATTTTCGCTAGGAAAATTCACAACTTTCGTGGGTCTGACATTTTGTATCTTCAGCCTGAACCCTAATATATAAAATATTATATACTACATAGTACAAGTGGATATTATTTCTATTGCATTTTTGTCTCTATTAATGTTTTTCACAAAGATTAGTCTTTCAGTTTGAATATAACATAACTATTGTAAGTAACGATACGTAACGGGGAAAGTTTTTCTGAAATTCCGATTTTTTGTAATCAATAATAATGATAAATAATGTATTGGTACCTGTCTTTTATTTATTGATAGTCTAGTCATGATGGACGTTTTAGATTTCCTAAGCATTAGGAATGATGTTATTTGTTCAAATTTTCCAAGTTTGTAGACTGATGAGCCTTACGGTAAAAGATATTGCTCTTCCAAATTGTTTTCAATTTCAATGAATTGCAACAACTGGCGTAAAAATATGTGCACAATTTTATTATTTCCATCACACCAAAATTACAGTGGTACAGACAGGTGTGAAATTTATTTACTAAACAAATTGAAATTCAGGATGAAAAAATGGAATAAATTGCACTTGTTACGAACCTTTGTCGTTTGCACAGTCACTATATATTTATTTCCACCATTTCCATTTGAATGTGTAATTGTTATTACTTATTACTAATTATTAAGTTTTAATTTGTCAACTTATTTTCAGTGGATTTTGTTGTCTTACGACATTCTATTTTTCGGTATGCCATCATAAAAATGACATTCGGTTCTATTTTTAGCATTAAATTTTTAACACCATGTAATTATTAAGGTAATTCTATGTATAGGTGTGCAATACAATATTGCTACTCTTTGCTCGTACTTGTATGACTAGACAGATCAACTAATATCCACAGCTACAATATTATAACACATGAAAGGACTTAACACCACAAATCATCGCTAGCGCTAGCACTGTTTATTCATAGAAGTCGGCTATGGTTGTTTCTTGCAAAACAGACAAATGAAAGTAATTTGTAGTTTCATAGCAGTTTTCTCGCAGCCTTGTGGTTTTAAATAGCTTCCAGACCAAGCAATATAGTGCAAATACACTTCAAGGTGTAAAACTTTTATTAAGCCAACGAAACTGTAGCTAGTTATTCATATAAAATTTTTTGCCCGTCATTAGCTATAAAATTGCAAATTTAGAAAATTTTAACTTGATAGGTTTGAATATATTCGGCTGATTGTCTGCACTTGCACTTGCACAGTTGAACAAAGCTAATGGACCGAGTCCATGACCTCAAATAGATAGATAGGATTTACTTCCTCTTTTGGAGGCATTGCAATGATACTATCATTTTTTGCGCAGTTAGGACATTGAAAGCATCAAGAGATCCAGATTTTTTGCCTCCGATTCGGGCAGTGTTATCATTCCATCAGTTCTAGTAATTTGGAAATGCTATGTACTGCGAGAGGTGCAACCACGATCACCTTCTTTCTAATAACTTGCGGATTCAGACTTTCTTGCGTTAATTTGAGCGGTGTGCATGATAAACTTTATCAATGAGTTCCAATCATACGCTCATCCACAGTTTCCCAATTTCTAGTAGGCCTTTGGTCCTGTCACCAGTATCGCTCTTGACTTATATTAGATTAATATTAGAGATACATACATATAAGCACACTTATACTTGTTTATATAATTAGTGGACACTATTTCCGAATGCTACTTAACACTTAATACCTTAATTACATTCTACAATACTATATCTATATAATTGATAATCCTGCTCAATATTTGTAATTAACGCTCACATTATTTATCACCAACCAGCTTTATAGCTGATATTTGAACAAATCGAGCCTGCGCTTGTTTAACAGGATTATACAATTTCTTCCTCCGCCCTCAGGGCAACTTTAAACCGCGATCTGAAATCTGCTGTTTCTGTGACGGAACCAGAGATGTAAACATATCATACAATTTGGTTGCAAACATTGCTAAAAAATTATTTCTAAGCTATGATGTACAATTTAAGGGGTTTCAAAACACCGGATTTTAAAGCTAAAGCCCTTCATAATTTTTGTTTTTGCATTTTTGAACCCAACGAATTCCGATATAAACAGATAAACCACAACATTACTTGTAAAGGTAATAATAATAATAATATTATAAACAACTAACCAGAAAAAATCTTTTGAAATAATAACATAACATTGCCAGAAAAATAATTTGCATGGATCTAGGAGCATTTATATAGTATTGCCTCTCCTCACAATATAAGTGAAACAAGTAGTCCATCATTTACCAACGAAGCTTCGAAACTACACGTCAAGAATTTAAAGAGACTTTGCAAAATGAATTGAAGTTCAAGATTATTTTAGTCATTATGTTTATAATGCACTCAACCATCGAAAATTTTACCACGCAGAATTGTACAATATGTTGATGGCAATGCGGTGGGGTGAACATGTCTTCAAAGGTTTTAATCCTTCTTATTTTGGCAGCACCTGAAGCTTCTGAGGAGCATGGTATTTGTTTTCAATATATTCCACAAGACGGACCGGAGGTGGGCTAAACGGCTGCCCGGATGGATGCACCCTGACTTTTTTAGATCTTTCGTTAGCTTTCTCTGGGCACTTGACACTCACACCTTAAAAAGCAAACCCAAGGTTCAATTACATACCCCCAAACAAAACAAGCCATACGAATTTAAAGATAAAGAATTCGTTTTTACTGTGCGAGCGTAGACTGTTATACTGACTAACAGCATGAATCATTCCCCGGCGAAAAGCATCCAGTGGAGTCGATTCGAAAGTCTCCTGCGGACGTGTCATAAAAAATGCAATAAGGTCTTCTTCCAGCGATTCCATCATTCCCTGTAAAAATTTTGATCAATTATAAAAGTCATAAAACGAAGCACAGATACTAACAAAGTAATCATTACTAAAAATTACTTATCTATAATCATAATATAATCATCCCAACAAAATTCTACATTTACATTTACATACCAATGGAAAATGTCTCTGCTTGAGCAACGAACGCAGATTACGGCATATTCCTTGAAAAGCTTCATCAGCGTTGAAGTGAAGACCAGTTCGGGTGGCCTCGTTGGCAGAAGTACCTCTGCCATCAGGTTTTTTGGCGGACTTTCCGGCCGTTTCCTCCTGGACAGGTTCCATGTATTTGCTCCACAATTCCAGCATATTGGAATGCTTAAGAATTTTGCTGAAAGCTCTGGCAGTATTTGTACCAGTAATCAAGTCTTCAATAGAAACTTCCTGAGCTTCATTTTCATCACATTCTTTAAGCAATTCCAACTCTAGAAGTTTATAAAACAAATGTTTTACAAAAACAGGTTGGAGACTTTTTTTTATTTGCCTTCTGTGGCTGTAAACTGTAACCATAAAGCATCCAATTTTTATTTGCTAAAAAACCGGTAGAAGGAAAAATTCGCGCTAAGGTGTTTTTATTAAATTTATTTAATCCTCCATACAACCTTGACTTGCCGAGAGTGACTTACGATTTTCATAGCGGCGGATTTTTTTCGAGCCATGTGTGGAGACTTTTGGTGGCGGGGCAGTATTTACGGGAATTGCTGGATGACGAGTTCGTATATTCTGCCGCCGCAAGTGCGATCTCCGAGAAGCTAACAGACGAATCCTTCCACTCTGACTTCCATCATTTTGACGTTCGTGCTCAGGTTCAATTTCACTTCCGCCATCATCTGTTGTCACCCCTTGGTCCAATCTAAATATTTTCCATTGAATTTGCTCAACAACAGTAGTTCGCATCATATTTATGTGCTGACCTGCAAACCATTTTTTTCTGTTATAAAATCCTTACGTAGCAAATTGATCAATAACTTCTGGAGTCGTTCCGTCGTCATTTGGAGCAGTGATGGGCACTCCTCTCCTTCCCTTGATGACACCCATAATGACTTAAATGTAGGTTCGCTGCTAGGTCCTCTCAAAGGAGATCAAAGCCTAATAATTCAAATTATACAGTAATAATTAGTGCATCTCTTTTTAATACACAATATAATTGTATTGCGGCATTCAAGCTTTATGTATTCTGCTAAAATAGACTGGAAGTTTCTAAAATCTTATATTCCTATACAAAATCATTGTATTTTTTCATTCAATTCCCATGCTCCTGTCGTCAATGCCTTCAAAACTTAAATTAAGAGTTTGTAACCTAGCAACAATTTCTTATGTAGCCTTATAAATTAAAAATAATAAAATATTATTCTCTGGATATTAACTAGGTATACTAAGTAAGCAAGTTTTCCTACAAGGACACACCCGTGAGCACATTTGTTTTTTCTTACTGTTTATTATTTACAAAAAATTATATTCCAAAATGAAATGTTCACTCACTTATGTACGGAAATAATTGCAATGGTAAATGGAGCTGGTAAACTAAACATTAGTATTGTGTACTAGGTAACCTTACATGTTAAAATAACAGAAATTATACTGTTTTAATTTTTCTTCAATATCTCAATAAACCCATGGAGCAGGATAGCAATAAATATACAAATAAAAACGTCAGATAAAATCAGAGACACAAACAGCAAACAAAATTGATATTTTGTGTGTTAAAAAACTGGCCCAAGTGCATTATTATATAACCAATAACAATAGATCGTTTAAATATTTAATGGCTCTGAGGTTTTGCTAGGGTGGTAGAAGTAGAAGTACGTCAGTACATATTTTAAAAAAATATGTATTCCCTTTCTTATAAGGCTTGGTTTTCCCTTGACACTTGACTTTCACTTTTGCAAGCTAAATTGGTGTGTAGGATGTGGATGTACTTGCACAAACTTTAAAGTGTCATCTTTACCCACAACTCCCTAACATTTACCCCACATTGCGTCAGAGAATAAATTCAGAAATAATTTATATAATGTAAGTAGCCAGAACGTACCTCAAAATGTTCACCTGCATCAAATAACCAAGCTTTATTAATAGAAATATTTTGTAAAAAAAATAACAGGGTGCAAAAAATGACTTTTACCTCCAAGGCTAAACTCCAGCACTAAAGATGTGACACTCGCAGAAGCAAGTATAAGCTCAGAACTGAAACTGAAGCCTGTAACTCTCAGACGAACGAACTCTAATCAGGTTACCTATGTAGTTCTACTAAAAATCGAAATGCTTGCATATTCATGCAAATATAATTAAGTACTTGCTGATAACATGTATTTAATAATGCTTTCCTACAATTCATACCTACAAACCATATATCTACTCGTACATACTGGATGCACATTCATATTCTTAAGGTTACGTGTGTATACATAACCTTAACCATGAGCCCTTGTAAATATAGAACTACTCCCATTTTCCCAGTATATTTTTGTATATTAGAATCGCTT
>JAQFXU010001080.1:0-34583 GCA_034693705.1 Spatulosminthurus flaviceps
ATTGATCATCCTAAATGCTGGTAACAGATCTAGTGTTTTTCATAAAAGTTTCAAGATTCCTCGGGGACATGATAAAATAGCCTTGTGAGCGTTTTGTACTTGTGTAGCTAAAAACATATCTAGTAATATAAACAAACTTGGGTTTTACTTAGCAGTTATTTACTAAACAAGTGTTTTAATTTTTTTCAAGCTACGTTATAATTTACGCGAAGTAAAAATTATTCCTACTCACGTACTCATAATTTCTAAGCGTCTTGTTACTCAACTTTGTAAAAATTATGTCTGGCTGGAGTAAGTTGACTCGAAAGTCATGGGTTGGGGTAACTTTTGAAAGTACAGCTAAAGCTGTTAAGTATTAAAGTAGATGAAAAAGGATAGGGAAGAAGCAGAGAAAGATCGTGGTTATTTTCAGCTCACTGCATTCAAGCAGGGGATGAGGACGTGATTATGTACGAGTCTGGGCGATGAGGTTAGAGATGATTGGGATGAAATCATTCTCCTGTACTCATTACAGCTTCATGAGGCTCCTCTCGAAAACTTCCAGAGCTGAACTGTTGGGAGCATTTCCTCCTGGAATACTTTCTCCTGTCTCCTGCCTCTGTGTCCATACATCTAATGAAATAAACTTGCATGTACGTATGGTTTTGAGCTTTAGAAAAGACGTCTTGTGTGAGAAGCCAGGAGTGAAATTTAGGAGAAAGGATGAGCAGTAGTAGGTATGTGTAGTAGTTTTGGTATAAGTAAATTACGTTGTGAGTTTATTGATAAAGAAATAAACCCACTATCTAAAGTAAAGAATAGCTCTGAATACATACTTGTACAAGTAAGTGTACTACATAGCTATGGTGACAGGGAATGTTCAAGTATGTAACCAGAAATTCACTTAGGGGAGAATCCTACCTTGTCGCAATTGGATTTGCTCAGTTTAGTAGAACGTGTCATGTTCGCTTTGTAGTCTGTTAGAGGAGTCATGGCTACGTTCAGGTCTCTACATTAGAGGAGACGGGAGCAGCCATATTTAGTTATCTCCCGCTATTCTCGCTCTCTTTTTCCACATATTTGTTTAATGTTCGGACGGCCCAGAAAAACGGAGAGACAGGAGGTGAAAAATATGAAACTCCATGTGTATAGCTCTGTGTTGTGAGTACACATTTTCAGGAGAGCGAACCTTTTTAATATACTTTCACCTCCAACTTTCTATAGATACTCTGTCTGTAGTGTATATAGCTACTCAAGTCGAAAAAGAAACAAATGGTCGGAATTCACGTAGAAACTCAAGTACACTTATGTGCGTATTACCTCCAGCATTCCAGACTCGTTCTCTTCACTTTTTTTTACCATGTACAAATGAATCCTCACTAAGGTTTGAAGGAGTAGAACTTACTATACTACACCCAGAAAATCTAATAGAACTAACGGTCAGATATGAACCCTTTAAAAAATTTCCCAGGTACTTCTGCTACTACTCTTGGAAAAGTTGTAGGGAAATTGTGAAATATATATTTTCTCTCTTAAGGCTTTTTTTCGTCTTACGAAACCGTATGTTCAGGTTGGAATTTCAGTTTCGTTGTGTGGATATTCAGTTGAAAAATTATTAGTGTTGCAAAATTTTAGCAATCTTTTCCTACTATGATGTGTATATTCTTGTGAACATGGTAGTTTAAAATAAATTATTAATAGATAGATATTCCTTTACTTTACTCAACGGGTGGAAATTATTTTTGCCTTAGGTTGTTCTCGCTGGTTTTTTCCTTTTTCGGGTGTTCTACGTCTCCTTTCTTGTATGTATTTAATAGGAGTCCTAAATGCTGTTGGTATCTCTACCTTGTACATATTTTTTAATGAATAAAAATAATGGCAGAAGAATTTCCACTATGTCTGCAGTTTTAAGATATAAACCATGAAATAATTATGAAATGGTTGAGAATAGTATAGAAGCTAAAAGTTTTACAAGTGGCTTGCTCTCTTGCCACATAAAACGCAAGGTGCCGTAAACTTAAATATCTATATACACTGTAGAAGAAAATAGTTGATTGGTTCCTTCCTACAGCTTTGATAATCAGAAGCAGATTCAGTTTTGTAAACAACACACACATGAAGATAGAATGGGGTCATGAAATTCTGTGAGGGCATCTCTTCTCCTCTCACTCACTACTACGTCCGAATTGGGTTTATTGAAGCGGATGAGCCAGCTGTTAATTGCTCTGTCTTTCACTGTTTCCCTCTGCTTCTATGAACTCTTTGAACTTCCTTTTCCCATCCGATATGGCTCTGTCTGTATGGCTACTAGTTCATTCCACAGCAGGATTTTTTCTCAGTTATCCGCAACTCGGCCATCATGGAGCTTTCACCCTACGGTTTGATTCTATTGTACTTTTTGCCTGGAGAGAATGGACATGGTACGCAGTGTTTTATATGGATTTTGGTATTTTTATATAGGCTGAATAACTTTGCATTGCTATTAGTGTAGTACTGCTGGTAAAGAGTAAGAATTCAATTTTATTTGTTTTGCCCATACGGAGATTTTATTTCAAATATTAAACTACAGGTAGTGGATTGGTGTTTATTATACAGGTGTTTTTTTTTGCGCCACACTTGTTTTATAGTTTTTAAAATATTTTTTTAAATGCTTTGAAAACGTGTACTTAGTACCTTTTTTGATTGAGTGGGTATGAGACGAAGGAATTTGTTCTGACTTGTTGAAAAAAAAATTCAAATGTTTTATAACGGCTGGAAAACAATTTGGTCACAGAATTTTATAAATTAAGGATGTGATAACTTTGTCAAACTTCGTATCTATAAATAATTTGGATTTATAGTAAATAGTAAATTGAGATTCAAAATACTATTTGTTTTTGAATTCATCACATCGTACGTGAAATAATACTTAAATACTTGCGAAGAGATGTGAATTAGAAGCTTTACTTACCCTTTTAAATCTGTAATTCTTGGGGCAGTCAGTTTAGATATGGCATGCGTACGCTTAACTGGCCCCGCCGCCATCCTAGTGGAAAAACGTTGAAGCTTTATTAATTCAATGAAATTTTCATTCATGCGGAAGCCTGTAGTCTTGTGATATAATTATTGTTTTGGATTTTAGCTTCGTTGATCATGATGTGCTTCTATGAAAATGCAGTCATGTTAAATTAAATGTGTCACGCATTAATGGGCCACATATCTATGAATTGATGTATGATAAAAAGAGGAAGGACAGGGCAGGATGCTTAGGTCCGTTCCTTTAGGTTGGTTTTAATGCATGGAGGAACTATTAATTAACGGAGAGAGTAGCATTACACCATGTACAGAGTACGTGCAGGATAATTTTATACATTTTTATGTAGAATGAGTGTGTTTAGATTTGCCGGAAGATTTGATTTAGGAAAAAACGTTCGCTTTCGTATAATCGCATACATGGAGCTCTTTGAATAAACACTTGGAGAAACTTTAAAACCATTAATTAGGGTGTGCATAGAAAATTCAAGGGGAGATTTATACTCGAGTGAACTCATTAGCTGAATTTCGAAATTATTTTTAGGGCCGGAGCTTCCTATTTTGATTAAGTTTTTTATGTATAGCTATCTGTTACCAAGGTATTTTCAAAAGGTTTTAAGTTGCTAGCCAATTCAAAATTTGTGCGTTGAGCCCTGTTAAGGTTCGAATAAAGGCAAAAGGTCATTCTTTCCTGGGAGGACGTAAACTTTTTATATCGCAGTATGTTCAGTTACAGAGAGACATACGTTTATTGGAAAAGCAAATTAGTTAGCGTAATAATTAATTTGAGATCGATTTGTGGTTTGAGCCACGCAGTATATTTTATTGGACGTATTGGTGAGGTCGCTGTTGACTGTGTGTTCTGAGAATATTTTTTATGGATTGTTTGCTAATTCCCAAATAACTTTCTTCTTAAGCCTGTAAGCGCTATAGTATAGCTTCGGCCCCAAATGAATTTTAATACCTTCATTGACGATTTACTTCATATGATTTTGTATACCTACATTTTATACCTACATTACCTACATACTTATCAAAATTTCACTCTCTAAATCCCTTCCTTTGCTTTGAACTCCATGAGGACCCGCTAGGATTTTCATTAATTTGTTACATATGTGAAACCCAGACGAAAAGGGATATTTCTTGTGGAATTCATGTAAAGTTGGATGGTCCGATAATCCAACGGTTGGGATTTGTTTCCCGAACTTAAAAATCCTCTCATAAAACATTTATTGAGACTTTTCGGGATTCAATTTGAAATGTTAAGAAAATAAACTTGAATTGTAGTGTATCCTTTCTTTCCTCAAGGGTACTGAGTAACGTATCTGGCTCTAACTAAAATTCAGTCAACTATTACTAAAATCCGAACCTGCTGTCACAGAAGAAATAAAAACTTCTACTACAACGTTATTCTTGCAATACTCGTCGAACCTAAGCTAAGCTGATTGATAATATTTGTACATAAAATTACAGGTTTAACGTGAGGGATCCCATACAAAAGCAATTGAATTGCTGCTAATATAGTCCTCATAGTAAGCAGGCATAGAAAATTGACGCCATTATTTAAAAATTTCGGATTACCTAATTTATTTCTCAATATATATCTGGAAAATAGAGTGAAGGGTATTTGCCTATAATGGAAGAATCGTCTACGGTGGGAGTTATTCGAAGGTAATTAGTAACTAATTGACAAAGAGGGAAGTGTTATTTGGTAGGAGGATATAGAGTTGGAATTTCGTGGAATTTCGTCTGAGTGAGTATAGCAGTATAGAGTGAAATAGAAGTGTGGGAGTTTTTGGTGAAGGGAGAAAATTGCTTTACGGGTCAGATCGTTATGGCAATTGTTATAAATTCATGAAGTGGAAATATATTACTGGTGGAGCTGGAGAGATAAAAATACGATAGCGAAGAAGAGAGAGAGAAAAGGATAAGAGTAAGAGAGCGAATTTCATAAAGGCCAGTGGCTGAAACTTTTTGGGAATGCCTTTTGAAACGCGAAGGTTTTCTGCGTTTTGTGAAGCTACACTAGGGCAACTACAATGAGGATGTAAATGTATGTTTGCTGTTGTTGTTCCACGTGTGAGACTCCTATGACTATAGAAGGATATTATATTAGGAATTACGTATGTACGTCTTTTGCTGCCAAATGTTCCCACATAGCAGAGGCTGTTGGTGCCTCCCACGAGGGAAAGTGGCAGGTGGGAAGGAACCCGGGGACGGTTTTCGGCACGTGGCACTTTTTTCTTCCTTAACTCGGTGTCGACTCTTCTCTTTGCATTTCCCATGTAGATCCTTCTACACACTTGAACTCTAACAGCTGACCCAGCAAGCTGTGGAATGTCGTGATAATTCTACTTTTAATAACTCTACTCTTACAACGTAATTGCTATACTACCTTGCTTTCCAACAATGTTTTCTCGGAATTTTGTGCTCCAGTGTTTAATTATTGGGAAAAGGCCTCTGGCTTGCTGTGAATAAATAATTTAATATTCTGATGTTGTGGACAAGAATTATTCCATTCAGGTTGAGTTTGTAAATTGGAAGAAGGGAGGGGATTAAAGTAATGTGTTTAAACAATAAGATTGTGAGATTCGTGGGTCGAGGTTTGACAGGCAGGGATTATTCTGCTGAATTATTCTTTGAAACCCTATATTTATTTTATGCCAGCTTTCCCACATGTTTAAGATATTGTTATTTGAGGGGATAACTCAAGTATGGAGTGAACATTCCATGCAGTGAAATAATTGTGCTCAGGAAATTGGATTCATTCTTCATTCCAGGTATTTTCATTCTAATTGTGAGTTTTAGACTAGAATTTTAGCGCAAGGCTTCATCTTTAGTTTGCTAAAACCTATGGAACCGCCGAAGGCTACGGACTCATGCTTTTAAGTAGGGCTCTCTTTTCAATATCTTGCCCTTGAAAATTTAAGAGAATCGAGTGGGAGGGGAGTTATGACAGGTCATTGGAATATAAGAAATCAAACAGGAGTAAACGTCAGGAAAGGAAGAAGTTCTTGAAGGTGTGGAAATGAACTTCGATCCTTATGAAAGTGGAACGTCTTAACGTCTATATTGTAGAAGTAATAGGTAGGGGAAGTTTAGTGAACTGACTATGATTGCGTTCATGGTTTCCCCTATATTCATTAAACTTGTGTGATGAACAGTTTGGGTCAGATCTGACTATGGGGTAGTAGAATAGGGCACCGGAATTTGTGGTCATTTTTCAAGATTGACTTAACTGTTCTTTCCACTTGGGGCTGCTACTGCTACTATTTTGGTATGCTTTTAGTGTGCACATCTATGGTATTTACATTGCATTGTAGAGACTAAAGAGCTGCTACGAATGTGAAGAAAACATCCGTATATATGCTATTGTATGACCTTTATAATAAGTAGCTCTTAACTTGTTTGAAAGTTAGTAATTGAATTCTGCGGAAAAACAGTGAATTGGTTCTCGGGGATGTGCATTTTTATGTGGGAATGGAACTCTACGTGCAGATCGATAGTGATTGGATAGTTTGCATATTTGACCAAGTCATGTGTAATGAGTTGACAAAAAGTTGGAGTGAAACTTTTTTTTAGCTGGGTAGTAACTCACATGTGAATCACTTGGAAACTCACTATTTCCTTTACTTGTATCTAGTACCTGCTCTCTGTAATTATAACAGATCTAGGAATTTAAATTTTTGCCTCAATCTCATGATTGAACTTGAGTATTTTTGCTGTAACTCGATTGCTCGCAAGTCGCAAGCTATGATTTAGAAAGTGTGAAATGTATTTTTGCAGGTACGATTTGAAAAACATAAGAAAAATCCACGAGTTCGAAACCAAGTGCCTTTCTCTGAAGGGTTCATTTTTTCTTTCTCTTTTATCGAGGTCCAATAAACGTTTGAGTAAAAGTAGCAATGACGTTTAGCTAAATTTTCCTATTTTTTTTCGAAAACTGCAATTTTTTAAGGACTGTGTAGCTTTGTAGGTTTTGAATTTGTTTGAAAAGAAATAAGACAATTTTGTCAAAGCATGAACATTTAATTGTTAACTGCTAACGTCCCATTGGTTACACAGATTCCTCTCCTTAGTACCACTCTCTGATTGAGTTTAGAGTCGTGCTCCATTGAAAGTGTTCTTGTAAGTTGCAAATTGATCTATAACAACAAGAAGACCAAACAACTTTTTACTTGACAAAATCACCCCTTGTGGATGATATTCCTGGGTAAATAAATGTTGAAGATTCGATTCCAGGTCTATTTGTAACTCGCACTCAAAATCAAATTGCACTTTATTTTACTTGCATACAATCAGTCCTATTCGCTTATATGGCTTTTATGTGCCTAGTAATTTTATGTTTATCCCGTATACGGGATATTTGATTGAAAGTGAAACTTTGTTAACTGGAGGACAGGCTTTGGTCTCCTTAAAACCAATTGTGGTAGCCTTCTCTTCGCTTTTCCTGCCCTTTGAACATTTTTGATAGACCTCCCTAGAGAGAGTGAGAGAGATAGAGGAAAAATCCTATCCATGGAGTTACTTTTTAAGTAAATCTCCTTCTCGACTCTCACCTCTTTCCCGTTTCTCTACCATATATCTTCCCTGCTTTATACATGTACATTTTTTATAAGGAATTATAGAGAATATTAGAAAGTCAGTTTTCGTAGATACTTAAATCAGCAGGCTACATCTACTTTTATTCAGCGTCAAGTATAAATTGAGTATGGTTACTCTCATTACTTGTATAACCTCATATAACTACAGGGGAGAAAATTGCGTAGTATTTGTAAGTCAAAAGGATACTGTAAGTATAGGGAAGGTGAATGCATGATCTAGAAGTAAAGCACCTGAAACTCAGAGATAATAAAGCGATAGTTGATGTTGTTGTTTTAGCATTCTGCCATTCTGCGTGTGTGTACTTTGCATCATAGTCTTCCTCTCTCTCTTTTTTATTTTCTCTTTCGCTCCTTAGTACTTTACTTCAGTACTTGATAAGTTGAACGGAAGCAGTATGATTTATAATGCAGGATTATTTATAGACGCTCTTTGTCTCTCTCTGTCTCTCTCTCTCTCTGGAGTTTTAGGTTCAGAGCTTTTCGGGGCCTGAGAGATAGGGAACTCCCTATGCGCTCTTGTTTGTAATTTAACGCTTGTCTTACACCAGCTTATAACCTAGCTTATGTATATATAGAATTGTCTGCAGACTCGCTATACACTGTCGGCACACACACTTCATATGATATAGGTTTGATGAGCATAAGGAAAAATGTAGCGGAGAAAGATGATCCGCTTCTGCCGGAAAAGCTAAGTTTCTACGATGAATGAGACGAAGTGAGTATGTCTTTACAGCCTTCGCCTGGATTTCATTTGGCCCATGCGTCTAAATGCATGCTATGTAATAGCGTATAGCATAGCTGTGTAGCTACATGCATGGGATATTGATTAGAACATTAGTGCATGTATGCCGAAAAACCAATCTCCTCTATTATTCCTATTATTGTAGTTATATGGAAATGTGCAGGAGGAGATGGAGGTAGGTGGTGAAGTTACAGCTCGTTTGTACTCCCTGAGCAGGCTGGAAGTAGGTGTAGATCATCATACTATTATGGCAGTGATCACTCATGTTTTTAATCCAGTGTTTTTCTTTTGACTGTTCACCCACCAATCCCATTTATATCTGTGTGTTCCCACTCATCTTATGAGAGGAGAGAGAGAAAGAGGAGAGAGATATGGAAGAAAAATAGTATTGGCAAATCTTATGATCCTACGTCCTACCACGTATCGTATAGTGGCTCGACATCGACATGACATATAATATGTATATTTATGCCAGAATAAATGGACGAAAGTAATTAATTAGTGTAGTAGTTTCGAGTGTATGTATAGTAGTAGTAGCTTTGGAGAAATGCATAATGCGAGCTCTGCTATCAAAAAGAATCATGGCAGATATAAAACCTTGCTAGTAAAATATATTTCCCTTTAGGTTTATCTATCTATGCTAGTTGTAGGTATGCCAAAGGAGATTGAAATGGTGGGTAGATCTTTACCTCTACTACTAATGCTGCGCTCTTTTTGTAAGAAAGAGGCTTAGAGTGCAAAAGTATAGGGAGTGAGGGTATGGTCTTACAATAATGTTAGGAACCATTTAATCACACGTACCTTTTCATATGGTAATTAAAATTACCAGAAAATAATAAAATAAGTTTCCCCCACTATAAATTTTTTTCGCTGGGCGTAGTACTACGTTCTTGTCCCCATCAAGTGTATTTTTAAGTTGTTACCGAATAATATTCTTTTCTACGTAGCGTAGGTAAGAGAGAGAACGTAAATATTTATTTACTGCTGACATCGCAATGATGTTTGCCCTCAGACACAGCACTTTTAGAAAATTTTGATTTTAACGCAAATTAATATATATACATAAATAAATTTTCACTTCAAATTTTTTTACATAAATGGTTGTGGAGAATCTTGCAAGATCCCCGTATACTTGCCATAGATATTTCTTTGGAAATTTCCTTCGTTAATCTGAACTCTTTCCTGAAATCTTCAAAAAACTTTGATATTGTACCTCTAGCTCCTACTAACAGTCCTATCACGGCAATATCCTCCATCTATATTTCTCTTTAAAGTAAGGTATGCATGTAAAAGTTTAAAAAGTTAAAAGCGTGTTTAAAGAAAGGTTACTTATAGAGGCAGCAGCTGAATTTTCTTAGCTCTGCAAATGTATGACTTCTGTAAGATGAGGAGGCTAGGGGTATTAGATAGCTTGTGCTCGAGGGAATGTGTCTTTTTGGCACGGATACAAGTGCCTTTGTCGGTTTATGTGTCCTGAAATGTATTACATAGTAGTAGTTTCATTGCAATGTATTAAAATATTAATATAGCTAGAATACTATTCACATTATGTAATGTATATGGGGAATTATTTAGTGTTTGAATATTTATACGTAAGGGTACAATAAACTGTGGGCGTGATTCAAATTGTGATAACAACTGGCAAACAATTTGTTACAATTAAACTATTTTCGATGGTTACATTTATTTTCGTATGTTAATTCAGGGAGGTGCACTGCTCCGGAAAACTTGTGCCAATAACGATAAATAAAATTTTGTTTATGTGGGAGCTCCTTCACTTGAGGATTTCGCATAAATTTTCAATTTAATTCCAAACATTCATTTTTCGTGTAGTTTTAGACGTTAAAATAGACTTGCTAATACTGCCTGGTAGTTGTTAACTACGATTCGAAATACGGAGTATTTCGAATCGTGCTTGGATATCTCGATGGAAATCGAAGTAAGACGGGATTCTCAACGGGATGGATTATTAAACTGAAAGGACAGGATTTGTAAAGGTTGCGAAAAAGACTCGTTTGCCTTGTGCGTATTTGTGGTTTTTTTCTTTCTCCAGGAACAGGCTTAGGTCGCAGTACATAAAGCCTGGGGTAATGCTAGCCCAAATAATTTCTGACATTACGATACGTTGAAGATTGATTAGGAAATTGGAAGGTGACATTTAACGATAAGATGAATAGGTGCATGTACCTCTTATCACTATTCACCTGTTCGCACCATAGAGACGGAAATGATTCTTGATCGAGTTTCTATTCTGCAAACCTATTCTTTTCTTGGAAGGACGAAGGACGTTGAAGACTTTTCCGTTCTAAATTTTTTTTTCGCTATAGACTCTCCCCTCGGTCCCTGGATCTCTGCCGTGGTAATTCTTTGGACGAATTTTTTTTAAGAAAAGCTATATGTATTTTTCTCCGGGAGTTTTCTTCGCTGCATGGTCGGGTATATTGTAATGGAAATGTATGTAAATGTACGTGTGATTGGGTCAGACTTGGGTGAAAGGTCTTTCTTTTCCTCTGCTTTTATTATTGGAAGGATAAATGGAAACATTGGCATTAAGTTTGATCAGGTGCTAGGATATCTTTGAACAATATATAGTCCCAGACAAGTGACGAAAGAGATTATGGAAAGAAAGGAAGTTGTGTGGGTGTAGTAAATATTCTATGGCTTGGAACAAGTACTCATTCATGTGTAAAGGAGAAAGACTCATTTTCCTTGACTACCGGTCTCCGGAGCTAAAAGGCAGCTGATTTTTCAATTTACAGAGAGAATAATCTCTCTAGAAAATTCAAAAGAGACTCTCGTACGTTAAATAATTTTATTCAGTTGCTAACGAGAATGTATGGATGGCAGCACTACACTATAGGTGTATTCTTCTGAAATCAGTTGATGGATGGGATATGCATTGTGGTTGACATTGCATTTTTGCCCTATTAATAACTGCTGTACATTTTGGTCTGTCATTTTAGTGTGGATGGCCAAAGATGGGTAAAAATAGTTTTTTTAATATAAAATATGTTATTTATTGCCGTGCCCATACATATTAGATGAATGTGAATTCCGAGAAAAATGTGGGTCTTCCAGGAAGTAATTGTGAAAGTATAGCTACTTATTAGTTTTACGCAATGATTCCGCATAGTGGACTCAAGATGTGTAGGAGCAATGTAGGAAGAAAGTAGCTGGAAGTTCTATAGATGCTTGTGAATCAATGAGACTATTAATTATGAGTTAGTGAAGTAGGAGCTTCTTGTGAGGATTCTGTGGTGGAATACATTGTTGTTCAACTTCAAAAGCACGGATGAGGTCCTCTTTTGGCTCTGTCGTTATTACTTGTTTTGTTTGTTCAAATGTTGCTTCATTGCTCTGTGAAAGTTTTCTTTCTTTAGGGTATAGTTTTCCTCAGTCCTCGTCGTCATCATCACGGAGGATTTTGAAACTTAAGAAATAGCTCTTGTTGAACGGATGTATGTTTTATATGTTAAAAGGAGAATTAGTTAATAATGCGAGGGATATTAGGGGTTGGAGAAAGTATGCTGGAAGAAGTGGAATTCTTACTCAGTGTGCATGTGAGAAGATGTGGGCGTTGTTGTTTGGGGATAAAATAAAGGAAATGGGGTTGGAGTTCGTTTAGGCTAATTTTTTGTCAACACTGAGATTGTGTAGGGATAATTGTATGAACAAAAGACTGCATACACTTCCGTCTGTAAATAACTCCTAGCCTGTCAGTAAATATAAGGACGATGGATAAGTTGAGAAAAAAACGTGTGGAGGTTTTTTTCGTTGACTCTGATGGAAACGTTTATTTGCTCAATGCAGAAATTCTTTGTTCTTTCTTTATTTGACTCCTCCGAGAATTCAATATAGTGCCTCATGTATATGTTGGTAAAAATGAGGAATTTTTGTACTAATGAGTGTCCGTTTTATTTTTGTTGTTACAGACCTTAATATGAAAGGAGAGAAAATCAGGTCAAAAAACATATCGTCGTCGGAATGGATTTTGCTGGATACACTTGATTGTCGGACGAACCGTCCGATGCACACGGGTCCCTTTCTGACAGTTCAGCGAAGACGTCGCAGACGAAAATATGTACGGACCTACTTATTCAAAGATCCCACGCTCATCGATGACCTCTCCGTTCATCAAACTAATTTCGTCCTCGCCAGAATCAACAACTGGGCATTCAACGCTTTCATTCTTGATAATGTGACGGGGGGTGAGTGTCTTTCATTCATTGTTAATTTTAGAAAAATAGTTATTTGTTCCAAGAAAGAGGGAGTGGTTCCAGTGTAATGGAACTTAAAATGGTTAAAATTCAGAATTAAGATTTTTCCATGACAATAAGATGAAGAAGATAATTAATATATTCTTTAAGAAGATTGAGATGTACTCCGAGGTCATTGGATACGGGAGGAATATATGCGTGATTTAGTTAAGTAATGAAAATAATGTGAGGACGGGGTTAACAAGAAGTGATTCTTATTGCTATTGCAGCGCTTAGTAGCATCATTATTTTTTGTATTCTTATTAAGTTTGGATTTTAAAACTATTTACACGTGATGTTACAAGTCGATGTTTGATTAGAGTGCCCTAAATCCTTGAATTATTATCTAAAGACCCAGACGAGACATGGTGTTGAGAGGGACTCCTGGACCTGACATGTGGAACTCTTATAGCCGATAATCACATTGTTATTTTTCCATGCTAATCCGCTGTATCTGTATCTATCTGTGTACTCGTTGATGTGATATGTTACATGTCTATGTGTTGAACATGGAACCATTTTAAATGAATACACGCTATACGCATAAAATACTTTACAATGCAAGATGAGCAATAATATCATGCGACTATGTGTCCGTATACTTTAAATCCCCTAGTTGAAATCAACGTTTTGATATTTATTATGGAAGCCATTTTGACGGACAGATGAGACTTCAGGGGAAAAGTATGAAATCTATATTAATAATGACATGAGGGGATAAAAGGTCATGTTTCGTTATTTTCAACAATTCTCTAATGCTTACTATGATTATGGGATTATACTCATTGCTCCGTAAATCATGGGAAACTCTCATGTACCACATATGTCGTAGTTTAGTTACTCCCAGTAAGCATTAAAACTACAGTTTGTTGTTGTCAAGTTGAATTGTTATAGTAGAGCCAGAAGGGGTGCAAACTCCTCACCGATTAATCCTAGCGCTTAAGTCAGGATCTAAATTATCTCAATAGTCAATTACTGCGCTATGCAGTTTTTCTGCGTAGCATCCGGATTTACATTATCTCAATTGTCAGTTATTCTGAGCAATCAAATGTATGCAGTTTTTATACACGGATATTTTACCCTCGTTTCTAATCATAAGATAAAATATATTATGATTTTGTTGCACGTTCTTCTTATTGTTAGCAAAAGCTCGGTACGGTGTATATAATTTGTTCATTCCAATTAAAAGCGTGGTTAATGAAACCTAAAATCTAAGCTTGTTTCAGAAATGTCATGGGTAGCTTCTCTAGGAATATTTTCATCCATTAAGTTTTTCATCCCGGAACAAATTAAATCGAAATATTTTTTATGAAAATTTGTAACATTTGAAGTCATCAGTAACTAAACAATTTTCTGGTTGCAATTATTTTGGGCAAAAAAAATTTGTCTGCAAAAATTTTGGATGAGCAAATTTTGTATGCATAAATTTTGAATGAAATTATTTTTGGACAAAATACTTTGTGAATGACATATTTTTGGCTCTGGAACGAAACTGTACGATGAAAACGTTCCTGAACGTGTTCCCAGATGTAATATACATGAGTACACATGTTGAAAAGATACCATTTGTTTATTGGGTACACGAGTTTCCAGTAACTTCAATATAATAGAATTAGTATGATGCTAAGAAAACTTTTAAGGTTATGTTATGAAAACTCTCAGATGATTAGTTTATGCCTACTGCGTTCAAGAAATTGTGAAGTATTTACGTGAATAGTCATATATGCGTGCATGTTACTTATTTAAGTTTTATTTGAATCTGTGCTTAGGCCGTCCACTTCCTACTTTATGTGTTCATCTGTTCAAAGCTTATGGACTACTGCAACACTTCAACTTGGATCCCGTTATCGTATGGAAGCTGTTTTGTAAGTCTCAACTCTTTCGCTCTTATATATTTTAATGTGCACAAAAACAATAGACCTGGTGCTGAAAATTCTGTAACGTTGTAATTATGGGGAATAAAATATTTACAATATCACGAAGGGGTTGGTTGGAAATCTGTAAATAGAATTCGGCCTCAGTGATATCATAAATAACATTGATTTGCGGGAGGATACAGACAAGTTCCTCTAACTTGCTTTTAGAAAACCCAGAGAATAATGTGTAGACTTTTGGAGGGGGTCAAATGAAAATATGGTTTTATCTAAACCAGTCATTAAATACACATAGCCACTTCTAAAAGGCTTTAATAATTCACCGTGGTTTCTCATTTCCATTAATCAGTAGGATGCTTTCACCAAAAACGAAGGAAAGTGATCAAAGGGTTCTTTCTTGGTTTAATCAGAACGCAGTGTTAGAGAAGCTTATAGTATACTTTAGTTCTTATAATCATATTTCTTTGTATATGTAAAATACATATATTTATTGTAGTAATATGACTCAATAGTCTCCAACTGTACCATGTACCACTTCATATGGCTGAATACTTGAAATGTATGAATATTTCTTCCTCAAACTTTACATAGCTACGTAAAAGTTTAAGAGAGAAATATTTCATTAAGTTTACGAATTACGAATGCTACGGCAAGAGATTACAAATAAACATTTTCTCGTAAGAAAAATCTATGAGGGGAAAGTTGGAAACATTCTTATTGCCGGGAAAACTTTTTTTATAGTAATATCACTTGTGCGATAAAATGGTTCTTGTTAACCGTGTAGTTGCTTATGGTTTAGCAGAAGCTCGCAAAAATAATATGAGGTTAAATTATCAATTTTATGGAAAAAATATATGACAGGAAAACATTAATGAATTTTTAATTTTTTAATGTAGCCATTATTGAAGACGGCTACCATTGGCGAAATCCTTACCATAATGGTGTTCATGCAGCGGATGTTACGCAAGCTATGCATTGTTTCCTACAAGAAGATATGATTTTAAATAAGGTGACACCGCTAGAGATTTTCTCGGCCATTTTAGCAGCTGTGACTCATGACTTGGACCATCCAGGAGTAAATCAACCCTTCCTCATTGCAACATCCAACCATTTAGCTGCATTGTACAAGGTAATTACTCACTAAGCCAATCAACGTTCACCTCAATCTTGTATGAAGGATGAAACCTACAAGGAGATTAATGTTTCATAGGTTTTGTTTACTTTTTCAATACATGCGGGAAGTAAGTATGTAGCTTCACGTACACACTTTAGTTTTAATTTCTCGTCCTTCCATATTACTAATAATAATAACTTTTTTTATTGTCAATATTGCAAACACGATGCTAACACCGCATTACTAGTGATTAACACTCAGAATGAGAGCATCGACGATTGCTGACAGTAAGTTATTGATGGTCAGCATTGTTGTTTACAATAGTTTCTATAAGGGGGGATCTCATACAATCAATTTCATAGAGACAATTAAGTATGTGCATCAGTTTCTGTTTTGGTTAACAAGTTTAGTTGCTTAATACTATGTAAGGTACAGTTGATGCCATATACTTTTTGCGTTCAAATTGGCTCTACAAGTAGACTATTTTTCCTCGTCTTATGATAACTATTAAACCTTAGCTTCAGTATATTATATAAACCTTGATGATATGTACAGTGATTTTCCGAATTTTAGATTTTAACCGACATATGACTGAATTTAGTTTTAGTGCTTGAAGGGTTTTACCATAATTATTATTACTTACATGTTCACATTTGATTATTGACAGGCACCGTTTTTCTAATCTAATAATCTTACTTCTCTTTAACTTACAAGGGAAGTCTTTCTGCTGTAACGCGTCGATTTCCGATTTTTCTTCAAAATATGTTAGAACACCTCCCTACTACTACCCCGACACATACCTTCCACCTGCAAATCGCATTTTGAATTTTTTAAAAAATCGCGAAATTTTGAATTTTTGCTTGAAATCAAAAATTCAAAATTTTAAATGGCGCTCAAGCTGGGGATTTGGAATTTTCACGAGTCAAAACCCGTCAAAAATCACTTTTTTTAGCGAAAATTTTCGGTTTAACTTTTCAACTACTAAAACTCACTGGAGGCGTTGTAAACTCTCTATTTATCCTGTTTAGCGATTACTCAAGCTGGAAACTTAACTTTCACGAGTTTCAATGTCTAAAAAATCACTTTTTTGCAAACATTTACAGCTCCACATTGAAGCTATTAGAGCTTACCGGAGTCAATTATTTGTCCATATTAACGATTTTACCTTACCACAGTATTCCCATGAAGAGATCATTAGGAAAATTAGCGTCAACGTATATGTCACTTACGGGAGAAAAACCATCCTGCTACGTATTTTGCATGCACATTGATCATCCTCATAAAGACCATTGAGTTGACTGACCCGTAGCCGGAAGATTCGTCCGGAGACGCTTTCGTCCAGTCCTTTTTGGACGAAATTTTCGCCCAAAATATTTTCGGCCAGAAATTTTTTCGTCCAAATTTAATTCGTCCACAAAATTTTTCCACCAATATTATTTCATGAAGAAATTTTTTGTCCAAATTTATTTCGTCCCAAAATTTTTTTGTCCAAAACTTTTTCAACCAGGAAACAATTTTGTCCGAAACGTTTTCGTTCAGAAATTTTTGTGTCTAAAACTATTTCAACCATAGTTTACGCATTGCTATTAATTGTACAAAAGTAGTATGTACATCCATAAAATTCATCATCTAAAAAATATTGAATTGTGAGCAATGTCCTCGCATAATTCGCCAAATAAAAAAAGAAGGTAAATTACATATAGGACTAGCTTCCTAATAAACATGGTGTAAATACATGCAATACATGTTATCAATCACTGGAACATTGAACATTTTTTCAACCCAAAGTTGAATCATTCTTGTCAATTTGCATTGTCAAATTTAAGGTGGAAAATAATTTTAATAGTCCATTTCAAAAATATTTCTCATGTACATAACTAAATTAAATGAGCCATGTAAGTTTTACGAAGTTCTAGCTCGGAAAAAACAACACGAAGTGTTTATGAATCCAAAAATACTTTTACAGCAGCTTTCACAGGAAATAATCTGCTGAGGCAATTATTTATTTAAATAACTAAGCACGAAACTTGACCCAAGGTTAGTTTTCAAAACACTGATAAAGATAAAAAATATCTGGCCGAAATAGTTTTGGACAAAATTGTTGCCTAGTTGAAATATTTTTGGTCAAAATCTTTCTGGATGAAATAATATTTATCGAATTTTGTGGACGAATTAAATTTCGACGAAAAATTTTCTGTACAAAAATATTTTGGATGAAAATATTTCTGGATGAAAAATTTCGTCCAAAAGGTACTGGACGAAAACGTCTCTGGACGAATTATCCTAGACCCCACCGGAGAAAAATTAAGTTAAACCGGAAAGTTAAGTTTCCAGCTTGAGTAATCGCTAAACAGGATAAATAGAGAGTTTACAACGCCTCCAGTGAGTTTTAGTAGTTGAAAAGTTAAACCGAAAATTTTCGCTAAAAAAAGTGATTTTTGACGGGTTTTGACTCGTGAAAATTCCAAATCCCCAGCTTGAGCGCCATTTAAAATTTTGAATTTTTGATTTCAAGCAAAAATTCAAAATTTCGCGATTTTTTAAAAAATTCAAAATGCGATTTGCAGGTGGAAGGTATGTGTCGGGGTAGTAGTAGGGAGGTGATCTAACATATTTTGAAGAAAAATCGGAAATCGACGCGTTACAACAGAAAGACTTCCCTTGTTAGTAAGATTAGGTCACCAGACTGGACTAGCATGTTCGATACAAACACGTAAATATTTTTATTTGAATATCGTTTTTTCCTGCTGGGATCGATGGTTAATTGGACACACTTCTTTGGGTTAAGTTTCATTTTCTTTTCCTCAAACCAATCACTAATTATTCACGACAGTTTGAATTGTAGGAGCTTTGTTATAGTTAACTGCTTCAGGTAACGCTAAATCGTCTACAAAAGCGGCGGAGACATGATTTGGGGATTTGCGATACACTACGTTGATTTTCTTTTACACTGAGTTTATAATAATTACGAATAAAAGTGGGGCCAATTTAGTTCATTGAGAGGTACCATTAAAAATTGTAGAGAATTCGGAGAGTAAAGTTTTATCACGACAGCATTGGCTTCTAATACACCAACCAAAGAGTATCATATTCATTAGCTTCTAGTTCAATTGATTCAACTCAATACTTGAAATTCATTTAGCCTTTACATATCAGTAGTTATATCCGCTGGGGCTAAATGATGTAAGGATATGGGTTCACTCCGATTTTGGATATCTACACTTACAGCTATTTTTTCCCGGCAGGATTCTCTTTTGAGGTTACAGACAGTCCTGACTGTCTGAAACCAATCAGTACCAAGTTGTACTTTGGTTTTGATTTTATGTGCATAGCTTTCTTTACTATTGATTAATAGTTTATTTGAAGAATTCCTGACATTTTTGACAAGATTACTATTAGTATACCTTATGAATTTTTTTTGCTAAACTAACTATTTTTTCATTTACCCAGGGAGCCTGGTTGATACTTTTGGTTTTCTCAGTTAAGGGGGAGCAATAATAATTATTATTGAAAGTTGATATTAAAGTAGAATTAAGAATTTCATACATTTTCTCAATAGAATTACTTTCATAGATACCATTCCAATCAAAGTCTTTCAACATATCAACAATTTGAGCCTTATTTTGGAATGTATACTCCCTACGTGAATGCTTTGCTTTTACAATTTTGTTATGACATTATTATTGACACTGGAATAATTACCTGTTTACTTTATTATTTTATCATGCATTTCCACGTAAACCTTTTAAAATGATTCCATGGTTAATTTAATTTACCTGCTTCCTAAAATTAATAATTTTGAATGTGGGGCATATTAATTTGCTTTATGTCTTGTTTTTTTTCGTGCTATTAGCTACTAATTATCATCAGTCTATGCTGGTAATTAGTATAAAATCGCACTGAGGGCGGAGGCATTTATCCTGTGCTTTGAAAGTGTAATGATGGGAATAAATTTGAAAGCGTTGGGTAAAAGTACTTAATTTGTATGAAATGAGTGGGGTGTTAGTAGAAATTCAAATTGTTTTTCTACCCATTCTTCCACAAGTATAGTACAGTTAAAGGCAAATTAGAAAATGGGGGTATTCTAAAAAATTATCCTAGCTTCCAAGTAATACCTGTATTATCTGCAAAAGGATTTTTTTTAAAATTCACTCACAGTTAGTTAAATTTATCTAGGAATATTTCCTACCAAAAACCGAGGATTACTGGCAAAAATGCTTTTGAAAACAATCCCCTCCCCCTGAAATTGTAACACTCATTAGGTGTAATAGCCTTTATTATTAATATGCTTGCTACTGTGATAGAGAAATGTATGAAATTATAATTGTAGTGGGAAGGGTCTGCAGATAGCGTAATGCTGGCATGGATCCTCAGTTAGGGTTTGGACTACTTGGACATTAATAATATCCACGGGCTGTCGTCGTCATTCATGAGGGAAGCTTGAGTTGTTTCAAGAGACTACTTTACATGGCTCTGCCCTTAGCAAATGTTTTAGTGGGAAAGCTGAATAATAGTTGAAGATTGTGCAACTTAGCTATCATCATAGAAAAAATATTTGAATGTGAGAGAAAAGCATGCTCAGGGAGCACTGTGAGAACTTATAAGCTACCATACACACAAGAAAAAAACAAGCATTCCTAAAGGAAATGAAGAAGACAAGTGATGAATTTGGAGAAAGCATTCGGATTCATTAGAGAGCTGTTATATTAAAAGTTGCTCCTATACTTATTCTTGGCAAATGGTGATTCAAACTCAGTGAACTAGAACAAAGCTTGAGGATCGATCAGATTTTTTGGCAGGCTGCAATCTACTACTACAATGCATTCAAGCGAGCGATGAACGTTCCGCTGTGTGGAGCCCAAATTCTATTACCCGTAGTATTGAGAGGAGTAGAGAATCTACAAACTGTCGGTATGTATATGAGCCTCAGTCATTTTCAAATCCAGAGCTAGAAGTGCTGAAGTTCTTGTAGTTGCCATAATATACAAGAAGAGAGAGAGATAGTTGGAGGAGTTAAGGAGTAGGAGAAAACAAGAAGATGTAGTAAATACGATCAAATACGCCAGATATACTTCCTCAAAGCTGACTACTTCTCCGTTCATGGCCCTCTGCTCCCTACACGTGGATTCCAATGACGCAATTGGGGTTCAGCTCTTGATTTTTACTAGAGCCCGTTCCCGCTCTATCTCACTCTTCTTATCTCCTCCTGTGTGATCGTATGGCTCTAGCCATGCGATGCGCTTCTTATCCTTTTCTTACAAAGAATTTTACTTACCTATTCTCATAAAGGATTTGGTAGGCTTGGAGCTTGGAGAATAAAGAACTTTGCTGACAATTATTAGTGCTCTAAATGTGTCCCACTATTTCTTACACGACTTGAATTAATAATTGTAGCTACTAAATGGGAGTCAAACTGAAATGAAAAGCATGAATAATAACATCGCTCTTTATTCATCCTCCTCCGTATGAAATTGCATCCGCGTGCCTCTAGCCCCTATTATGCCTAAGTTTCTGGGGATCTAATATAATCTTGAAAAGATAGTCAAATAACGTGGCTCATATGGAAATGAAATTTACTTAATGAAACATTACTATCCAAATTTTGTTTTAGCATGAAGTTTTTGTGATCAAGAGCCGTAGGCTCGGTATCCGAACAATAAATAAATAAATAAATTAGGTATTAGAATTCTGGAATTCTTAATTGGGTTTCAATAAAATGTTTTATTAAGGGACCTGAATTCTATTTGACTTTCAGAATTCTTCCGTATTGGAAAATCACCATTGGAGATCAGCAATGGGCTGTTTAAATGAGAGCGGAGTGAGTGGTGTTTTGGGACCGGAAATTGTGAGCCAAGTGGAAGAGCAAATAAGATCCCTTGTTTTGGCAACTGACATCACAAGACAACAGGAATTCTTAAACCGACTTAAGGTACATACGAGAATAACTCGTGAATAACTTTTGTTGAAAGATAGTGAATAGCAATTGACTTATGTTTCTTCCTTGTGAATTTATTCTGGTGTTCGTTTAGGCATTGAATCCGATTGTATGAAAGTTTGTTGGGAGGAGAAACTATGTAGTACTTGACTTACCAGTCTCTGTTTGGGGATATGAATTTGAAAGCAGTTGTTAGTTGTATTATGATATAGTGCAATTCGGATGCGCAGATTTGACAAGTATGTTGCGTTTCAGCTTGGGTATGCAAATAAGGAAGACATTTGCCCCGAATTCCACACATTAACATTATTCAAAGTTAAAGGAATTCATGTCTGACTTGAATTGGATATTGCTAAAATGTTGTAGATTTTAATCGATAGTTTGGGAACATTACTGGACTTTTATTGTTTAAAACGTTTTATTTACTTGAGTCAAAATGCAACTTAATTTATACACCAACCTTAAACTCGGTTCAAATTATCTATAATGATTTAAATGTGTAGATATAAAGATTTGGGAGTGTTGTTTAATGGAAGATATATTTTTGTAGAATTACCTGGACACGAGTACGCTGGACATGGAGGATCCCGATGTTCGGCATTTCGTTCTTCAAATTGCATTAAAGTGTGCTGACATTAGTAATCCCTGCCGCCCGTGGGATATCTCGCGAAAATGGAGCATGAAAGTTTGTGAGGAGTTCTTTCGCCAAGGAGATTATGAGAGACAACTTAATCTACCTGTCACGTCCATATGTGACAGGTACTCCTCATCCGTCCCCAAAATTCAGACTGGTAAGAATGTCAAACATTATATGTTCGTATTTCTGGTAATATTAGAGCTCTCTTTCTTGTATGTTATTTACTCCATCTCTAACATGTCTTCCCAATTGATTGGGGTTTCCAGCTCTCTTTAGATGTGGTTTTTGGGTATGTTTGTAGCTGTAGCTGGGACTGCTTCTGCATTTCCCCTGATCAGTTTTGCTTGCTCACAAAGCTAATCAATTATTAGATGGCAAAGATTATTACTACGTTAAAATTAGCATCGCAGTTCTTCGTACTTTCAAGTGCTGTATAAGTAGTATAAGTACACATCACTTACACAAACATTATACTCACGACTAGGTTTCCATATCTCCATGCTTGTCGCTAACTCTCACTGTCAGAGAGTTTTCAAATTAGTTATGTCATTTGGATTTACTGTTAAGTAGGTCAGGTCTGCTCTACGATCCTACTTACGTACATACTTAGTATAATAATTATTGTGCGAAAAAACATGATGTCGTAGGTTGGGTACGTGCCCAGGGAAAACATAATCCTTCCAGCAAATACATGCTTGTGTGAGGAGCATGAGCAAATAATGCTACGGCTACGATGCTTTATAAAATACATGAAAGGAAAAGAATCATATATTATTTCCCTCGTCTCAGCTGGCCCTAAAACTCCTCCAAGGCATGTACAATGCTTGCATCTCAGAGAACCTTAGCTCCCCCCTCATCTTGGGTGAATCTAACTAACAACTCGACCTGAGGCCACTGTACAGTAATCATCACCAATTTATGCTGCATGCCACAATCTGGCTCTTTCATAGAAAATCCTGTGTAGAAAATGCTCTCTATTGAAACCCTTCCAGCTTTTTGAAAAAGTAAAAAACCCTGGAAATAGAGAGAGAGCAACTAACTGAGCGAAAAGCAAACCTAAAGAGAATAATTGAAATTTTGACCGACCTTATTTATTCAATGAAATGCCCTAGGGTAATTCATTTCCTATTAGGATTTTGAATTTTAAAATTATTTCCCAAGCTTAATGTTATATAGGTATTTCTCTTTGATAAGAAGTTTGTGTAGGGGCTATTGTTTGGGCTGAATTTATTAGAAGGGATTAGAAGAGGATATACATGCAGATAAACTTTCACTGTTTGGAGTGAGGCTCCAGTATTATAGTTATATATTAAATTGCATTTGCAGCCCTCTTTGCTTCATTACAGTACTATAGCGGAGGTATACTTATTAGTGGTTCCATTTGTCACGTGTATGTATGCATAGAAGTAAGTAGGTAAATGTAGATTGTATGAAGGAGGCTGGTTTCCCCTTTCGCCAAGAAATCCTCCGTACACTCTGACAATGAGGAAGTTTTCCAAAATTGATATTCTTAAGGTCCAAGTATCTCCAACTCTCAGAGTATATCATCCATATAAAGAGGGAAAATCAAGCATGCATTTAGTGGGAGAAAGCAGAAGAAAATGTGGTCATTAGTCACGAGAAAGTGGGACAGGAAGGACGAAAATCCCTAGAATTCTTTCTTTTGCATATACAATACTAGTGAATAGCGAGCATATTATGCATTATTGCAACCACTATAAGAGTACAAAAAACGAGAGTAAGAATAGATCCAAAGGATGAGGTTATTATGGAATCTTCCTGGAAAATATTTAGTAGAAAGAATCTTAAAATGGAGTAGTAGTAGCAAGCGGGGTTAAAACAGGAAATGGTATTAATTCAAATCATGTTTGAAATTACACTTGGAGAAAGCATGCATTCATGTATTCGAATACTTTCATTTCCCATTCCATTGGCAGCAATATCCTGTTTTCGTAAAAACAGGATTTTTGATTATACTTGTAACAAAAGTAGGAGGAAAATATTTGCTAGCTCAGGTTAGATTGTCTGTTGGAGTGGTATGGAGTGGATATTCCAGGCATGATTTCTCTTCTGAGATTTCTTTTCCTTGAGCACGATCCTCTTGCCAGATCCTGTGCTTTCTTTAAGTATATAGCATACGTTCACCTCCGTGTGGACCGCTCTATCGGAGCATGTACCGTGGCAGAGCGTGTACGAAATTTGTGGAATGGAGAAAGCCTGGGGTGTTGACTGATCTCAAGCAAGCATACAGAAGATGAGGAAATAAAACATTTCAGTGTTTCTCTCCGCCATGATTACTACCCCAACTACAATGTTTTTGGAAAAAGTAAGCCCCTGGCCCCAGCTACTCAGACAGCTATTCTTGCATACACCTGCCTCTGTTATTATACAGAACAAAAGATAGAATGTTAGATCCTTGAATAAATATTTTTTATTCCGCACTCTCTCAGCCTCTCGAGCTGTGGAGCTAAATATGTTCCCTGTACTTGCAAGTAGCTTTTTGTTAACGGAAACGTGTAACGTTTGTTATGAATCCTTGATAATCTCACAACAAATTCTTTCAATTCAGGCTTCTATCAGTTTGTGGTACGACCGCTGTTCACGGAATGGCACCGTATGTTGACAACAACATTGTCAACAGGAATGATGAAGAACTTGGACTCGAACAAACAAAAGTGGGATCAGTTGCTCCATGATGAAACAGCTCAGGATACACAAACAGAAGTTTCCGACGCAGAAGATTCCGAGGTACAGGCCGCAGACGATGCGGACACTGTAAGTTTGAACACGGCCGGGGCGTTGGGTGACCGCGGATTAAAGGAAGATGGAGCGAGATCTGTACGGTTTGATCCACACACCACAATCACAGCCGCCAGTGACTCGGAGAACAGTGATGGAGATGAGGGTAGTGGTAAAAGGGACGAGTCGGGCTTCCTGGGCATCCCTGGTCCATATGCTCGCCGGCATTCTATTGCAACGGGACTCATGGGCAGTAATATCCAAGTACCACCAGGGGGCTTAATTAATGCCAGCGGGCTGAGTAGCCACGGCGGGAGCACGCTAAGTATCACAGAGATGGTAACTACTTCCAGAACCGTTGGTAGGACGGTGATTCGCCGGGAGAGTTTACCAGGAACTGTGGGACGGACACTTCCTACAAAGACAATCCTGCATTTACAAAGGCTGAGTGCAAAGCAGGCCAGCGAGAGTTCGAGTGGTTCTGGGAGTTCCTCAACGGCTGGGGCCACTGCGGGTTCGGCCTCACCGGGTGATTTTGGGGATACCACACCTGCTCCTGCTTCACCTAGCCGAGTTGGTACTGGGACGGAGAAGAGTAGTTGTAGTAGCTGCTCTACCACAGATGAGATTCTTGATTTCACTTATAGTCTTCCCGAGACCGGAAGTCGGTCATCGGGTAGCCCGAGGAGACTGCATCATGAGACTACGGATCTAGATGAACTTTGTCCGGGAACAAGTATTCTCTCCATGTCACCAAATGTTGCACATGTGACCTTGCAACAAACTGCAGAGCTGGAGGACCAGCGTCGTCACTTGATCCGACAACAGACTTGTCCAGTTGTAAGTATCACTGATGGAGGTGGGAACTTTAATAGGCCGAGGTTCCTGTCTGCAGCGGCAGCTGTGAGTCCTACAGCTGTGGCTTCTTCTTCTATCCTAACGCAGCATCGGAGTCGTAATCGCAGCCCAGAGGTGGGAGGTGATGACTTGGGTAGATGCAGCGGAGGAAGCAGCAGTGAAGTCCTTATGTGTGAGGTGATTTCGGAGGAAGCGGACAGGCAGAGTGGGGGAAGCTCTTCTGCAGAAGCCAGCCCTCTGGAGATTTACGTACAACAGTTCCCTCCTGTATCGGACGATAACGATGGGGAGGCGCCAAGAAGGGAGAGTTTGGATCCTGACAAGAGCGAGTGCGATAATGACTTGAACAAGACTGAATCATACGGCTCCATTGATTTGCTTAACTACTCTTCATCGGAAGCAAATCTGGGAACGTGCAAGTCATCATTTGATTTTGAGAATAACACGGGTGAAATTTTCGAGGAGCATCATCTTCAGCGACGGAAGAGTCTGCCGGAGGAGGATGCAGCTGAAAATACTGGAGTCGTGGATTCTGATCAAGAGAGGCGAACCTCAGGCCTGACCACTTCAGGCACTCATGTGACGTTCGATAGCTCCACTCAAACTGACCCCCACTCCACTTCTGTTGACAAAGAGAGCAAGAAGCGGAGCTCATGTCCACAGATTGGCTATCAAGCCGATGACCTTCTCTCAACTACCCAACCAACTTCCAACAGTAGCAATAGCAATCGACTTGCCACTATTCTCATGTGGAGAAATAATCGACTATGGAAAAGCCTCACTGAGGAGGAAGTCGATGATTCCAACGTTGATTTGAATGTGGAGGAGAACTTGCTCTCCAGCTACTACCATGGCTGGAATCTCCAACTTACCCAGCAAGCCCAGCAGGTTCATAAACTTTTTATGCATGTATCTTTATTAATTGAATTGAGAATTTTTATGTGTATCAAGAGATATTTTACCGTAAAGTTCAAATCTGAGACACATGTTTGATTTCCTATATGACTTGTTAGGGCGTACTTGGTGCGCGTTTGCAGTTTAGAAGAGGGTCGGCTCCGACTGCTGGTCCTTCAATGGGATGTCGTGGGGCGCAGGATAGACGGTCAGACCCCACACAGTACCACTCTAAATCCTGTCTGATTCCCAACAGTAACTTAGGTTCAGCAGGCGTTGCTTCTTCTTTCAATGATTTCCCTGGTTCTAAAGGGAAAGTCCTATCTGCTCCAAGAAGAGGTTCGGCCCCTGTAGATCTCCGTCAAAGTATGAATTTGCGCTACTTGTTCAAATTTTTCAATAAAGTAGTGTTTGATTTAGCATTTTTAATGTCTTTTTAATTATTTCAGATTTGTTACGATCGTGTGCCCAAAATCCCAAGCCCTGTATGCCTCGAATGGGGCGGAGAGGGTCACTGCCAGTTGACTCGTCTAGCTCAGGTAGATTGTAACTTTTTGTGTTAAACTTGTAATAACTCTTACAAATAATGTTTTAGCACTGCGGTCGCTGATGCTGTTCTCTGTGGCAATTTAGAATTAATTGTTTTACTTTAGCAGAGTCGTCCTTTGCTTACAAATGGATGCATGTTTTCCCATACAATGAGGATGACAGTTTTTCGCTGAAACGAAGAAGCTCAGGCGGGCCAGAACTGTTTGCAGCTGCACAACAAAAGTTATCAGCGTCGTCCGTATCATCCGTAGGGGCTTGGAAAGCCCAAATCTTCATTGAAAAAATTAATTCATCCGAAACCACTTCATCTGGTTTTGGATACTGGCCTGGTAGACGCCGGGGCTCCCTGCCCATTGATGTTTGCATAGCGTCTTCCGGTTCTTGCTCCTCAGAATCTGAATCTTCTGGTATATCTCAGTTTTTGTATTCTTGAATCAAAGTGTATTACAGTTTATGTATTTGATGTTTGTTTGGTATGGTTTACTCAAAAAATAATTTTCTTGGTGTACTTTGCAGCAGGTGATGCGAGTGATACTTGATACTTGAAATTCAACATTGTGATATAGCTTCTGTCACACCCTGTGTGCTGACAGGAGAGGACATCCAATTATTCTTCATGCTCCGTGAATACTAAGAAGAACTGAAATTTGCTTTCATTATTGTGAGCTAAATTCAAAGCGGTATAACATTTGCTCAAGATCTACTACTTAATCCCATGAAATGCAGCTTGGACGGTACAAATGGGCAATCTTATCGGCTGCTGCTACATTTTTAGTTCTATCATTGTTAAATATACACTCTTGATGGAACAAAGTGATGGCAACCCAGTGAAAAATAATGTCTAAAATGCGCTTGTGTTGTTGTTATTACGAATCGTGTGTATATGAAGATGAGCAAATAATAATAGAGAAGCAGAAGAATGAGTTTAATTTCATCATGATGATCAATACGCTTAAAAAAGTCTCCGGGCCCAACTTTCCTCTTTTGAACAAAAGCATAACTCCGATATGTACGCAAGAAGTAATTCTTTCAGCATTACTGAAAAAATATTCCAGCTGAGAGTGTAGAGTAGGACAATGAACTCAAATAAACATAATTACATAAATCGTACATAGAAGTATAAATAAAACAATATAAAGTGATACTCAATACTAATCATTCTGAAAGTATATGCATAGTGCGCTGTTGACGATAATGATGGCATTTATTGCTTTAATAAACAATGGAGACAAATATTTCCCATCAAGTTCAATTCAATTAAAAAGGTATATAAGTAAGTAGCTAACTACAAAATTAATATCTGTTCGTACTGTGTATAGATAAGAACTGTAACATTTTGTGTCATGAGACTTTAATGATGCAAATAATCGCAGGAACTCGAGTGAATATTATAAGGCGTACAATAATTATCTTGGTATTTTTGAAACAGTAACAAATATTCCGGGGTCACTATAAGGAATGTAAAAACGCTGAAAAGTTGAACCAAAAAGGCTACCCGAGCGGTAGGAACTAGGAACTCCTTGGTTGGTTTTTGTCAAATGCTAACTGGGCAAAGCACGCTAACGTACATTTGCTCGTGTTTATTTATAGTAGTATCAACACTGTCATCAGTATCACTATATATTTTTAATGAGACATTATGTTTTGAAGTACTTACTGCTGGTCAAGCCGCTAATATTTACTGAAGGTTTTTTTTGTTCCAATAAATGTTATATTCATGCAAACACAAACGTAATAAGTAGATAATTTTAGACATGTAATATATTGTTGTTTTGTTACAAGATAATATTTGAATTGTAAACTATTTTTATTTTTACCGGAAAGTCCCATCTTTACGTGTAGTTTTAGTGTATATGCTTTTGCATAGAGTTAAGCCTATGGTTTTTGGTGCGGTTTTTTATTCAAAAAAAGAATGAAAAAATTAGCTCGGGGACTTTAAGATTGTTGAAGATTTTTCGGTTGACAGGTATGCCAACAACTTCTACCACTCGGGTTGGTGCGATGCTACACAGTAGAGTTAGAAATTAAATTAAGGGACTTTGCACTGTTAATAGTGAGAGTACTATGCATTCAAATATATTATGCATACGTTATTCGTGCGTAGCTTTTTATTTATATAGTATCCCAACATTGTTGGTATATGACAAATGTATACACAGTACTTGCATCTGGATGCATTTCATCTAATATGAGCTGGTAAATACTATGCTGTGTTGCTTTTAAAGTAATTTCCTGCCAAATCACTTTTCGTTCGTTGCTATTGGAAAACATTTTAACTCTGCACAAATAAATGCTAAAATAAGGAAAGTTGTGTAAGCAAACCGAAATAAAACAGGGGGAGTCATAGACATAAATGAGTAGGTAAATTAAAGCTGGGTGTTGTTTATATATTACAATCACAATATTATCATATTGTGATTGAGGTTCTGTTCGTGGTTCCATAAATGAAGCAAACGCATTGAAGAAGTGTGGCAATATGATAGTGATACTGAAGCTTTTAATAAGTAATAATAACCTTTGTGAGGTATTTCTCTGTACAATACATGCGAATAAATCAAAAGCGGCAGTTATTAGTTGGAAGTTAAATTTTTTGTTAATAGGAACAGAAACAGCGTGTACGCGAATGCAAGTTCTGCTTTCACTTCCGTAATGTGCTGTAGGAATGCATATGTGTGGGGTAAGTGCATGTTTAGAGAGTGAAGTTGTTTTAAGTAAAAAATTCAAATAAGTGGTATGCACATTTGCCGAAATTTCATTGTCATTAGTATCTTGAAGAATTGGAAAATTAATAATATGCAGTTCGTGTGTTTGTATCAATGGGTAAATATAAATGTGATACATAGATTGACTTTTTGGGATTATTCAGTGCATTCGTTTATTACAAAGGCGATGACAAGGGACGAGACCTTCTCCGGTGTATGTTGTATGTATTGTGATTGTATTACCATAAACAACAGAGAGCGGTTCTAACAATATTATCCTAAACAAATGTTATATACTCCATGTTCACAACTGGACTTACTGACCAGTGCAAATTAGATACAATGTCGAGCAGGATTATATTTTCTGGTTCGTGCGTGTATTTGTACTACATTGAAAAAATAAATTTAATAGAATGGGATGCAATACATTTCATATCCAGTGCTTGGATCAATTGTAATAAAATACCAAGGCACACATTCATAAATTGAATAAATGGATGTGTATACAGTGCAATTTTATGGTGCTTAAAAGGTTAAAATAAATACCCTGGTGAGGAATTGTAATACCAAATAATTATTTACGTAAACCGGAACGGGATATGATGTTGTTGATTGTCATGCAGCGTAGAAATTATCATTGGTGTTGTTCTCTTCAGAGTTTCAAACAGATTGTCATTCATTGTTTAGAAATTACTCCCACTTGGTTCAATTAATGCCAAGTATGTATAATGATGTCAGTCAAACGAATAATTAATGTGTTGTACTAAAAATTTATAATGCACAAGTATATTTACGAATAAGCGTGCATACAGAATCAAATGTGCAAGAATAAGGTGCGGAATCCATGCTGAGATTGGAAATCACAGATTGGTGTGCACTTTTTATTATTACTTTTGGTCTGTAAATGGTGAAAGCTGGGGAGAGTCTCGACATTATCAAGCCAAATAAAAAAAATCAATCAATTCTTACCAAATGTTGTCTTTGATGTACAAAGAACCGTGTATTAAAACCGTATTAGAAATATAATAGGTAATAATATGTAAAACATTGGAAATCGGTAGAGGTTATTATTAATCATCAAAGCGGACAATGATTGTACCATATGTATTAATGACAATTTCCAATATAATTCTTTGCACAGATATTTACGCGATTTAATCATGCTATGACGAAAATGTACGCATGTAAATTTTAGTAACAATTAATAGCTATAATTATATATAGTAATACGAATACGTAATACGTTTTAGTGTGACAAAATTCTGTGTACAATGAATGTTGCTGGATTTGTAGAGACTGTGGGTTTGAACTTTGAACTGTTAAAAAAGAAAAAAAGCGATGTCACCAATAATATTATCTCATGGATGAATGCTTCCTACGCATGGAAACACAAAAGAACTATCATAGTATAAATTATGAATGTCAATTTTTATACACTGTGTATAACCGTCGTCAAATTACATACATTCTATTCAGATAATGGATACATAAACTATGCTATCTTTAAATCACAATTGCTCGTTAAATACCGACTGATTGTACATATAACAAAAGAATGTTTTTACTTGGGAATCCTTGGAGATTTAGCATGTATAGCTATAATCTACATGCGCTCACTGAAAGAAACATCAATAAAGTAACAAACATTTATCCTCCTAGAGTATTCAGTTAAGTACAGTAATAGTACCACAAGTAAATTACAACAGGTGGGTAGCGCAACTCGGGTTGAATTTTTCTCATTTTTTCGAAAACGTTAATGACATGTGTTTAACACTACCAAGGCAAGACTGAAATTAATACACGCAGTTTATAATAGCCAGTCAAAAGCTTGATTATAGTAAATATATTCGTAGAAAAAAATATACTCGTAGTAAGGACCTGGCCCTGTAGTAACTTCCAGTTCAGAAATATTCGTTGAAATACCGAAGGTCTTACGAATATAAGAATAAAAATATTTGTTTGTTTTTAGTGGCAGAAATTTTCATTACTTTCAAGAATTTAATATATATATACTTTTTTTAAAGAATTATTTCAAAAATTCTGAACGACTGGTCGTCATTAGAGCTATTCGAATGTTTTCTTAGTGCGCAAATGAGACAGCAAAGAAATATTAAGTAATACCAGAGAAACTGAAATTTTCCGTTGAGAGTTTTCGAGAGATGAATGAAATCGCGTTCTGTCATTATATAGGCACACAATGAAGAGAAGGAGTTGTGGTAGTGATGGTATTGTAGAGATGAGCGCGTTGAGAAATGTTTTGTTCTTCTTTAAATGTGTGATCGTAGGCACTAGACGGATATACTACCATGTAATATAGAGGACGAGTGTTGAAATATAATTTTAGTGCTGGTATTTTTCGACAAGGGTTACAAAAAAACGATCCAGCTTTACTCTCATAGTCCTCCAGGCGCTAACCACCCTTTGAGACTTACCTGTGAAAAGCATACGAGAACCTCGACGTTATTTATATACAGAGCGCAGAGAGGCGACAATCTGCACTGTGAGTGGAAATAGTAAAAAAAAAAATGGCTGCGGAATAATTGGACAACAATAAGAATAAATTATTGCTGACGTTTTGATTGAAATGCTGGGATTTCATTCGCAGTATGTGTAAATTATCTGTTATTGTATCACACGATCAATACAATTTGTATGATGCAGACGTGTATTTGTTCCCCATTCGAAATAATTATGTAGGTTATAAAATGCATTCAAACGGATATATGCATCAAGTGGCTATTTGATGAACGTAAAGCGTAGTTAACTCGTAAGTGAAATAGTATATATTATAGAAATGATATGCTCGAGTAAATATTACCCTGAAGACTTGTAACATGGAAAGTGTATAAAAGCGGATATACTACTTACATTATCAACTTACTATACCGAATAAAGTCTCCCTTTTTTATTTCAAACAATAATGCAATTGATTTCATCCATGCTTAATCAAACTTCTTTGGTGCATAGGAATGTGTGTCAACAAATTGTTCCAAATACAAAAATGCATAAAAGACAAGCTCGACCGAAGAATCGGCGAATTTCAAACTTGATCCATTTAATCTTCATTCTCGATAAAAGATTTTCAACAGTGAATAATAAAAGGAAAATATAGTTCAAGCAATGCAAAACCCTTATTTCTACACATTCTCCATTGCAGTTCATTTTTGTGAAAGATAGCCAAAAGGTTTGGGACATTTTTATTACTATTGTATTTTTCAAACATCCCTTCTTTTGGTGTACCCAAACGGAAATCATGGTTTTATTTCATGGGAATGAATGTTGCTTGACAACGTTGCATAAAAAATTAAACCACAACCTCCTAAACGTGTGCAAGCTACTTTCTTTTCTTCAGCCCCGTAAATAGTATTTACTTAAGAGAATAGAATTTTGAAGTACATAAAATCAACCTTCATATTAAAAGAGAGTTAAAATTAAATTTGAATGCGTAAATTAATACGTAAATAATTTGAAAACCTAGAAGACTCGTACCGTTCTTACGCCATTAGCTTGCATCATTGTATTTATGCCGCACCATATTCTGTGAATGTCCGCGTAGCTAAAAGGTCATTGAAAAATAAAATAAATAATCGAGCTGGGCAAATCTGGTTTCACGAAATACTTTGCATGTTCCGTACACAAGTATAAGTGCGGAGTTAAAATTACGTTCAGCCCGAGAATATCATTGCGGTTTTCCCCTTTCCTGCTTAATTGTCAATTCGAATACTGTACTCGTTCATATGTATAGTGCATCCCATGGGTACAAAAATATGCTGCATGTTTCATCTAAACCCGCAAAATTGAATAGTGACAAACTTTTCCACTCCCTTTGATACCCCAATAAATATCCCAGGCACAAGATTTTCATGAACATAGTGAACATACTGACCTTTGCAACATAATCATTTTAGTATCATTGTCGATTATTTCAATCCCAATACAAAAAACTCAATCAAAAATATGTAATAAGAAGAAATTTGTAGAAAAAATAGCACCCACACCATACCCATGGGTCGAGGTTCGAGGTAGTACCCGCACCTAAGCGATGCCCCTTTTTCAAGCTTCTAGCATTTATGTCAATGAATCATGACGGGAGAAGCTTGAGCTTCCACAGCATTTGGAAACCTCACCCAAACACTTTATTTTATTTAGTTGATAGTTTGAACGATACTGAATTAGGTTGTTTCATGCCATTATTTACAAACAATTATTAGATGTAATAATTGTTATTGTTAATTAATAAATAAAACAGGAATATAGGATAGACTATGAAATCTACCAACGATATTTTGATCTACAATTCAAGCGAGAATAAAAAATGTATTGGCAGACGTGAACGTGATAAAATTACCAATCAGAAAGCAAAATTCAATGAAGCGTCAACATCTACGTTCATTTGTGCCTTTATTTTTCCCATTAAAATGCAGTGTTTGGCAATAATCTGTTAGTCGACACACTAACCCTGCGTCTATTTCAAGTGCTTGGGTGCTACAATCTTGAGAAATACTTTAAAGGGCTTAAGCTGCCCATCTCGATGCTGAGAAGAGCACACAGGCAGGCGTCTGTCTGAATAGTTGTAAAAGTTTTATCAAAGTTCCCCCCACAAGAATGATGGTACAGTAAAAACTCTCTAAGACGGCCTACGCTTAAGACGGTTTTACTTTACTACGGTCGAATTGGAAAGTCCCGGC
>JAQFXU010001081.1:0-34552 GCA_034693705.1 Spatulosminthurus flaviceps
GGAAATATTTGATAAAAATTTCATGGAAAAATTTGAGAAAATTTTCAAGGAAAAATTTGAGAAAATTTTCAAGGAAAAATTTGAGAAAATTTTCAAGGAAAATTTTGAGAAAAATTTCAAGGAAAACTTTGAGAAACATTTGAAAAAACCTTGAGAAAACATTTAAAGGAAAAATTTGAAGAAATATTGTGATTGATTGATAAATTGGATTGAAAAACACGAGAAAAATACACTCCAAAAATTTAGGAAAATTAGATTGAAATTTTTTAGAAAAACATTTAAGGGAAATTCGTTTGACAAAATGGGAGAAAAATCCCCCACGTAACTCCAGTTAAAGGATCTTCAAAAGAATGAAATGTAGGTGAAAAAAGTACTTTCTCCTTTCTTCCCATTGACCTTCCCTTCTGTCCGAACCAATTCATTCTCTTTCGTATGATTACCATGTACGTTAATTTCCCATGCCTTTTTATTTCACCGGCTCCTTCAAACTCAAGGAAAGAAGATTAAAGAATAAGCGGCTGCCTCATGTGATCCGAAAGGAAAGTGGACAATTTATCCTCGCGTGTTCTTAAGCTTTAGCTCTTTTCTCCCTACTTACCATGCAATTTCGACAGACTTGGATTTTCCCTCCTTCCTTCACCTCTCACTCTCCTCACTTCACATCCTTTCATCCTCCATGCTCAACATGACTTTTTCCTTAAGACAAACCTCCTTCCTTCCCCACTTTCTCCCCTTTTCTCTCTCTCTCTCTCTCTCTCTTTCCACTCAATCTCTTGTATCTTTCTCTCTCTTCATCATTCCCTCCCAAATTTCACTACACAGAATATTTGTAGACCATTCCAAGCGTTATAACTAAATGAAGCATGTAATGCCTGGGAAGAATGGACTTGTTGATGGAAAATCTTGCTCTTCCTTAGCAATGTCTAAAGTCTTAAATTCTTATAGCCAAGAATAAGCGGGGGAGATAGGGAAAAGAGGAGGAGATCCAAGTTGATTCTCTTCTTCTTCTTCTTCTTCTTAGCCACATTTCAGCTGTCTCCTCTTTTTATGCCCCTTTAATTCAACTCATGTGAAAAATTTGTTCATGGGTTGAAGGTCATTACGAGAGCCATTAGCAATGGGAGATTTATCAATGGCAACATGATGAAAGCCCAAGAGAAGCTCCTCAAAGGATTCCGCGAGAGAGAGAGACTATAGAGGAGAGGAGATGGAGGGGAAATGTACATATTTCAAAGGGAAAAGGCAGGATTTGATGGCAATGAAAAATATTCACAGCTTAATTGTTACAAAGGGGAAATCCAATCCTATTATTTATATGGAGGGAAGAAGAAGTACAGGAAACAAATTATTTTTATCGAGCAGAAGGAGGAATTTTTAATGTTGTCTTTTACATGAAAGGGAGGAGCAATTCCCAGGACGCGACTCTCTACAAAATAAATTCTTATGCAAATGTATTATGCATATATTTGTATTGATTTAAGGGTTGGGTATGTTTGAAGAGAGAAAATCGTGTATGCATTTATTTTCATATTATTACTATTATTAATAATAATAGGGCTAATAATTGTTATGGAAATCTTTTCATTCCCAAAGTAAACATTAGACAATCCTTTGCCTACGTGTGAATATTAAAATTTCATTGTGCACACAAATCCTTAGGGATTCTTTGTCATTAGAGACAAAAATGATGTGAACTTGCGTGCTATAGAGGAACAAGAATTTCCGCTAAAATGTCTGTCTAAATTTCATTCAAAATCATCATAATTCACGGGCAAAATTTGAGTAAAAATTTCGTTCAAAATGACGGTCAAAGTTTGATTAAAAATATCGGTCAAAAGTTTGTTAAAAATATCGGTCAAAAGTTTGTTAAAAATATCGGTCAAAAGTTTGTTAAAAATATCGGTCAAACTTTTGTTAAAAATGATGGTCAAAATTTTGTTAAAGATGATGGTCAAATGTTTGTTAAAAATGGTGGTCAAATTTTTGTTAAAAATGACGGTCAAACTTTTGTCAAAAATGATGGTCAAAATTTTGTTAAAAATGTTAGTCAAAATTTCAGTACAACTGTCGGTCAAATGTTAGTCCAAACTTTGTTAAAAATGTCGGTCAAAATTCCGCTCAACATGTCCGCTTAAATTTCATTCAAAATTTCGTTCAAGAAGTCCGCTTAAATTTTAGTCAAAATTTTAGTCGACAGTTGGTCAAAATTTTCGGTCTAAATTTCCTTAAAAAGTTGGCCCAAATTTCCTTAAAATGTTACTCCAAATTTTCCTTAAAACGTTACTCCAAATTTCGTCAAAAATGTTACTCGAAATTTCGTCAAAAATTTTAGTCCAAATTTCCCAAAATATATCGTTCCTTATCCAAAGTTTAGTAAAAACCAATTTCCCAAACCTTTTCACAAATTCTGGTCAAAACTCTTCAAAAAACGTGTTGGTTCAAATTTCATTCAAAACCCCTCTCACATATTTCCTTAAAATATCTCAAAACCCGTACATCCAAATGATAAAAAAATTTCCCATCCCTTTAATTCCATAGAGCATAGTCCGTTTCTTCAAAAAAATTCCCCCCCCCCTCCATCGTCAAATAAATGCCAATTTATTCTCAAAGTCCACCATTAAACAGAGAGTCCAAAAAATATGGTCCAAATCCACATTTTTTCCACAGGCCTCTCAGCCCTTGAAAAATAATTTGACTCTCTTTTTACATACTACACACACACACACACCATCATTGATTTATCCTGGGGAGAGAAAATAATATAAAATGAAAGGGCTATATAGGGAAATGGAATGATTTCCACGTAATGTATCTAAATCAACTTCAGAGATTTCCAACCTCCTCACTTTCAAACATTAGCTCAATTAGAAATGACAGGAGGGGGGGGAGAGAGAGGAATGGTTTCCTTCCCAGTTAAAAATTGATTTTAGCCCAAGCCTTTCCTCCTTGCTTTGTATATAGACAGAAACAAGATTTCCTTGGGTTGATTGACAGGTTGAGAGAGAGAGAATGCAAATCTCCATCTTGTACATACATTTCCCTCCATGTATTTTTAATAGGAGCGTACACAAACCTTGTTTGCTCCCAGTCATTTTCTCATCTACTTTTTCTCACACTCTACACATACATTCATATGGGAAAGTAGGTGGATTTATGCGGAGTCAGGCCATCATATGGAGGAAGGAGTAACTTGAAAGGGCAATGGATTTCCTATGTTCACAGTATTATAGCGAAGAGTTGAGCCTTTCCAGATGGTCCCTGGGAAACAAATTATTTCTCAAGGAATGATTTATGATCATCGTCCTAATTTATCACTTTCTCTCTCTCTCTCTCTCTTTCTTTCTTTTTACTCCTGCTCTCTTTCACTTAACTTCAACCATGTATTTAAATTGGAAAAATATCATGTACAACTATAATGGGAATTTCTGTTTAATGCGAGAGATTTCCCTGCCTAAATAATATGGGATTTCCTTGTATGAGGAGGAGGAAGTGAGCAAAACAAAGGAGAGATTATGGGGAAAAATCCCCTCTAATTGCCATTCAAAAGGGATAATCTAGAGGAGGGAGGACTTGACAGAATATTTAGCTCCATATAGTTGCTAAAGGCTATCAATTATTTTTTTTAAGCGTGAGGAAAAGGCGTAAATATTGGGACTTTCTGGACTTTGAGTAATTGCGTAGTTTTTTCGGACTGGAAATATTCATTTGCCTCTCATTTGATAAAAACCTTGTAAAATAGCGAGGGCTATTGACTGATAAGGAATTTACGTAGGGATCAAATCTAAATTTATTCCTTGAGTTGATGACCTCTCACTTTAGACTGACCTTCACTCTGGGAGTTGTCCAAATGTTTATTAATAATGTTTCTTGTTGAAGATGCAAAAATAGATTTGGCGCGGAAGAATTCCTTGGGGTTTTCATTTTTTTTAAATACTTGAGAGATAGTGTGTTTTTCTTGAGCCAAATTTCTCATTGGTTCACTTTCGCTCTTTTAAGTATGGACAGATTGCAGTGGACATATTTTTGGTCAAATTGAAATATGGTCAAGCTTGGGTCACATTAAGTGAAATGCTCAAATATTGGCAACGTTTGAATGGTCAAATTTTGTTCAAATTAAGTGCTCAAATTTTGATCACATTAATTGAAATGCTCAAATTTTAGTCACATTAATTGAAATGCTCAAATTTTGGTCACATTAATTGAAATGGTCAAATTTTGGTTACATTAATTAAAATGCTCAAATTTGGTCAGTTTTTGGTCACATTAATTAAAATGCTCAAATTTGGTCAGTTTTTGGTCACATTAATTGAAATGCTCAAATTTGGTCAGTTTTTGGTCACATTAATTGAAATGCTCAAATTTGGTCAGTTTTTGGTCACATTAATTGAAATGCTCAAATTTGGTCAGTTTTTGGCCACATTAATTGAAATGCTCTTTTGGTCAGTTTTTGGTCACATTAATTGAAATGCTCAATTAAAATTATCAATGGTTTCAGTGGACTCCATATTTTGAAAAAATAGTTATATTTATTCGAATTCAAGAGAAAGCTTTGTATATGGATTCACAAGATCCACATTCTATGCGGTAAACACCTCCTCTTTCTATTTCTTCCGGATCCTTTATTTTATTGAGTAAATTTTTAATTTTGACACCAGGAATAAAAGTTGGCTTCCATTTCAATTTTCGTCTCAACAAACTGGCGATGTTATTAGAACCTGATCCAATATATGGAATTGGAACCCAGTGCTCTTCCTTTGTTTCTTCTTCCGCCATTTCTTTGAGACGTTGCTCAATGTATGAATCCGTTGGTACTGGAATATCGTTATTTTGCGAAGGTGGCTGTTGGTCATGTTTAATAGGCGCTGTATGATCATGAATGTTGTCATTTGCTTTTTCTTGATTGAATTTATTCTTCATTCTAACAATTCTCTTTTTAATAAAGTTTATGGGGTATCGATTTTGCATCAGAACTTTCTGGATGTGACTGAGCTCTGCCTCAAGAAATTCCTGGTCACATATACTACAAGCTCGGTGTACTAATGCATCCACTACTGAAATTTTATTGGCAACATGATGGAATGAGTTGAAATTCAAATACCTATCAGTATGCGTTGGTTTACGGTACACTTTTGTTTTTCATTCTCCATTTTCTCGGATTACTAAAACATCCAGGAATGGAACTTGGTTATTTTGTTCTTCTTCCATTTTAAAGGTCATGTTAGGGTGCACATTGGACTTCCTTCCGTCGGTTCATAAATTATTCCTCTGAATGCGAAGTTATTTTGGTGCATGCTTCCAGCAGTTCGCAAATATCTCCAACTTTTAGCTTGGTTTTAGTTTTTTCAGCCCAGGTATTGTCTTCAGTTAGTTTTTTCCTTACTTCTTCCCTTGCTTCTTCCATCGGAACTTTTGTGAACAATGTGGTTGCGTCGTATGATACCATTTTGGTATTTGGAGGAAGTTTAAATCTTCTGAGCTTCTTTACAAATTCTTTGGAATTTTTTACAGCTGTAGGTACGTTGACATTGCATAAAGAAATAATATAATTTAATTTCTTAGCCAGATTGTAGTATATCTATAATTGAAATGCTCAAATTTTGGTCAGTTTTTGGTCACAATAATTGAAATGCTCAAATTTTTGTCAACTTTTAGTTCAATTTTAGTCAATATTTGGTCAATATTTGGTCAATATTTGGTCAATATTTGGTCAATATTTGGTCAAATTTTTGGTCAATATTTAGTCAAATTTTTGTCAATTTTTGGTCCATTTTTGATCAAATTTTTGTCATATTTATTAAAATGCTCAAATTTTGGTCACATTGAAATGATCAAGTTTTAGCGTTATTTTACCATTTTTGGTCACATTTGTTAAAACTTGGTCAAATATTCGAATCTGAAAATAACTTAGGATAAAGTTTTTTTTTTTTTTACTATATGTTTGAAAGTATTAGTCTAAATTTTGATCATCCGATTATATTTTTATCACATTGCTGAGTTGAAATTTCCAACTACTTAAAAGTATGTGAGAAAAAAGTACTTAAGCCACAAGAAATTCGCCCTAATTTAGAGTGAGTACACATGTAGTTTTTCACCGTGTAGGTTTGTTTATTTGAAATGAGATTATATATTGAAGTGTCGGTAGGAATTGGGATAAACCTTTCCAATATTTATTTTAGCTTTGCGGTTGAGACTGGTAAAAAGTTCAATTTGCTTCAAACTTTGAAACATTTGGAATTCCGGAATGAAAGGTAAATGAATAAATAAATACTCACAAAGTGAAGAAATAAGCAAAGTAATAATAAATGTGTTGAAATATTTCCAAGCATGAGAGTGCTATTTACAGCTTTTTCTCCCTCCTCACATTATTTGTAATAGAAAAATAGCTCTGTATTTGGATTTGCACGTCCATAAAGGCTCAATTATTATTGTTGTTTTAATTATACGAGGCCTTTGACCCTCCTGCCCATCTGCTCCGTGGACTTTTACCATCATTCCATCTAGTCTGGCTTGGACCATGGGAAAATAATGTTGTTTTCATACATGGGAGGAGGAGGAGGAAGACCTGAAGGGTGAAATGTGTAGAAAAAATTTAGCTCTATAAATTTAGCTTCCTTCCTTTTATAAAGGCGGGCCAGATAGTTATGAAAGATGAGGGAAGCTAAATGTAAGCTCCGTCCGCTTAGTCTATGGAACTCCGCTCTTTCCCTTGTTTATTTTCTATTTCTCTTTCACTTTCACCGTCTTAACGTCTTTATGAAAGCTGGGAGGTCTCAAATAGGAAAATAGACCGTGGTTATTGTTGTTATAGAGAAATTCTGGACCTTTGTTCCCCGAGTATACGTTCTGTATTATTGGGTGAGGGAGTAGAGGAAACTCTAGATGGATATGAAAAGGGAACAGCAGGAAGAGAGTTTTCATCCATTCCTTTTTCACTTGACATCTATTGTGTGCCCAGAGAGAGAGAGAGAGAGAAAGAGAGATAGACAGAGTCATAAGTGGCGAGAGAAGAACATTAAATTTGATATAAGTGGGGGCGGATATTAGCTTTTCTCAGCTCTTTATTTCCTAAATTTACACACACACAAAACATCCTCTTAAACTTGAACTCCGTGTAGAAGGGAGAGATCCCTTATCTTTACTTTCAAACTCCTTCCCCGATCGGGTGACGTGATTCTGTCTCCTTATCTCATTCAATCGGACGGGAATGTTTCGTCGGGCGTGTCCAAATTTGGTTGGACCGGTCAAAAGTGTTGGTCCAGCTGGTCACCCATGTTGATCAAACTGGTCAAAAAACGATGTTCATATACTGGTCAGAAATCTTGCAAACTAGTGGAAAACTTGAATCTGGTCAAGAATTGGTCATACTGGGGAAAAATTGTTCAAATGGTCAAAAACTGTTCAAATGGTCAAAAATTGATTAAACTGGTCAAAAATTGGTCAAACTGGCCAAAAAACGGTCACAATGATTAAAAATCGACCAAAGAAATCAATTTGGTCAAATATTTATCAAACCGCTCAACAATAATTGGTCAAACTGGCCAATCTGGTCAAAAACAGGTCAAACTCGTCAAAAGCCAATCAAAATGGTCAAAAATTTAGCAAATTGCTCAGAATGTTGGTCAAATACGTCAAAAATGTTGGTCGATCCGACCAAAAAAATATGTATCAAAATTTTGGTCAAAATTTCATTCAAAATTATGAATTCCGGCCGAATATCTCCGCACAACGCAGATATAAGTACACTGCTCAAAATATCCACCCTAATGCACAAAATGTAGCCACGCATATAAATGCTTTTAAACACATAAGAGCTCAACTTGACAACACAAATCAGCTTTCACTTTGACTCCACTCTTTGTAACATATTATGTGAACCTTGAATATCAGGGTAGGGTTAGCCTATAGAAAAGAGCAGGACGGGTTTAGACAGTGAGGGACTGGAGCGTGATATGGGAGCATCCGTCATCCCATCCGAGACTCGGGGACCTAGCAACATAGTCACTATCCCACACAATACCTTTCCCACCATTACTCAATACATAAACAAAGGAGAGAGAAAATCCACTTTTTTTTACCCACTCTCAACATGTTACTCCATGGTCATTGAGAGGAGTAGAGCTTGTTTATGGTCAAATTACCTCCACATAGAGCAGATACTCCTCCAAATTCTCCCGAAATCTTCCTACAATAATTCAAGGGCTTCTCATTTATTTCAAGTCTTCCCTGTTTTTTTCAATTCCCATATGGAACTTCCTCCACACTTTGTCTATATAAAGTCACTTCTAGAGCCAAGTCCTACAATCCTTTGTATCATCTAATCATATTAAGTGAGTTTGAGTCTCGCTCCATCAATGGGACTTGATGGACTGTTGCATGCGGGTATAGTTATTCCGGGCCCGCTACACTCCCTCCACTATTCCAGTAGTGCTAAAATTGAGAAGGAGCTGTCAGAGTCAGTTAGCTCCAGCTTGATGGGCACATTGTATTTACCACCCATGACAGTCTCCTCTATTTGTATAGATTACACATTCACATAACTTTCTCCTTCTCACTCAGGGCCTACGTATATTTACTTAATCCTCCCTATACTCACCAAACATACCCCATGATTCCCCAATAATACCAAAATATACACAAAGTTCCCAGAACAATAGGGAAATCAACCATCATGGCTAAACAAGGGAAAGCACTTGGGGCAAAATTTCCACACAAATTATCCACATTTTCAAGGTCATTTTTACGCATATTGGCAAAATTTTCAAAATTCCCTCCTGTTAAGCACGGAGTTAAATGGCTCGAACTTTTACTCATTCCCCCTATTATTACAATGCTAAAATAATTTCCATGCAAAATAGCAGCTACAATGGTAGCTCCTATTTTCCATTACTTTTCATTACATAAGATTTTTATATGTATAAAAAAATCCATGTAATGAGAAAACATATTTGAACCGACAGTTGACCCACATTTGAACCACTCCAGCATATGACTTGAACCCATGGAAAAAGCCAAGGTATAGGAGCACATAAAAGTGAGAAAATGTGATCCCACAAAATGTCACACCAAAAACACCATAAAATAATGGTATTTAGTCCCAGCCAAGCGCTCCCAACTCACACATGACATTTTTCTCTCTCATCCATGCGATTCCATGGTCGGCTGAAACTTACTCAGAATTCACACGTCCTTACACATCATAATAATTCCTATTGGTTTCCCTCCGCTGCCTCCGCTTCAACAAATAATAACGAAAATATCCATAGAATAATAAAATCCACCCAATTCCCTCCACCATCACTTTCCCTCCCACAAATAACAAAAATAATGAATCACACCCTCGCACTATTTCCCCACATTTAACATTTAACCCCTCCCCCATTCAAAACACCCTCCATAGCCTTAGTACTACATCCTTCTCTCCCTCCTTCTTTATATGTTAGCAGAGAAGCCTGCTGGAGAGCTCGTAAGTCAAATGTATTATTGCTAATTCGGATCAAGTTTAAGGTCTATAACGTCTTGTTAAACACTACCCTTGTTTTTGTTATTGTAACATTACACGAGGCACGTCCCAGTCATGGAAGGAGGCTCTTGCACTTATAGAGCCACAAAAAATTCTCGCATCCAATTATTAAGGTTGACATTTGAAAAGGAAATGGAAAAATTAAGACTCGAGGGGTTGAGGAGGATATGCAGGAAAAATATATGATAAGGCCATTCCCTAGCGAGCATGCATGATTTGCACGTATGAAGGCCGCCTTGTAGGGATACTCCTACCCTCAAATATGGGCTTGTTCTCATGGAAGAAATCTAAAAGATACACTTTCGTCTATACTTTTTCCTCCTTCCTTCCGTATCCTTTCCCATATATAAACTTGTATGTATTTTGCCCCATCTATTTTTCAAGCCTTCGGATCCCTCCATAATAATGTACGTGCATATTCTCAGCATCTCTTTTTCCTTCTTCGTATAAAAAGTGGGAGTCTTTAGAATTGAACATTTATTATAGGAGGAGAGAGAGAGAGAGAGAGAGAGAGAGAGAGAGAGAGAGAGGAAAAGTAAAAACTAACATGAAGCGATCCATGCGTAATGCCATTTTAGCTTCCACGGACTCTAGGGACTCTATTTTTTTTCTCCTCTTCGGATGAGATGAGAGTAGGAGTGGAAGATATGTGGGCTACGGATATATGTGATGTGAGAGGGGGGGCACTTGTTTATCATCTCCCGCTTCTTCCTATCCTCTTATGTATTAGTAGCTTATATATTGAGGAGGGGCTGGATTACAAGAGTAAGGAGATAGCAAGAGATTAGAATGTTAAAAATATATTGTGTCTGTATATTAGAATCTGTGAGTGAGGATAGCAATTGAGGAAGAATCAGAATTGAGCATTGCTTCTCATCAAATGAAGGGCAAATAAGTAAGTTTTCGATGAGGAAATTTATTCTCGGGAGTAAAAAGTCTCCTCATCACTCGGAGTCCCTGTCTCCGCCCGTATACACGCCAGAGACAATGAGTCAGAGCATGGGATTTTTCTCATCCAACTTTTCTCACCCACCAAAACCCCTTTGAAAATTTTTTTCATAAAAGTACCGGAAATTCAAGTCATTTTGTAAAAAAAAAAATCTTTGAGAAAATATTCATTTCAATTTTATTGGGCCTCCCAAAAATTCCCTCTCTCCTCAAGAGAGCTACATTGCATTGGAAAATGGGTAAATTATTTGGGCGGGAAATTTGAGTCAAATCTAACTCGGACCCAGTTTTTCTAGTATTAGTTGTGACTTTGAGGGTGACTCATATTGCATATGTTATTTATGGGCTGCTACATCAAAATAGTAGAGATGCTATATGAGATGAGGGAGGAAAGGGAGGATGCGGAGATGAAGTGTGATATTATAAGGAGGGGATGGGAGAGTATAGAGAAGGTCTTTGGGTGAAGTGCTTGAGGAAGGAAGAGAGATGTGATGGAATTGAAGTGAGCAAGTGATTTCTGCCATTTGTGTTAATAGCAGATTTCAACTCACATCCTTCCCATTTTATCACGGACTTAATTGACTTTTTGTCCGGACCTTCTTTTTCTCTCCCTTCCTCCATGGCATTGTTCCACTTGAGGGTATCTCCTTTCCACTGGAATCTCCTATCTTCTTACAAGAATTATTCTATGTACCTTTCAGAGAGAGAGAGAGAGAGAGAGAGAGAGAGAGAGAGAGCTCAAGTGTGGAATAGTATCTACAATTTAATTCACTGGGGTTTGGGCAAAGTGGAGGTATTAGAGGACTTTTCTCACATTTTTTCAAAGAGTTTTGTCAGGAGGAGTTGAAGTTGGTGAGAGTGGAGGGAGAGGAGAGGGGAAGGACATGTATGTTATTTATTCCAAGTGCTCTGGTGAGCCTCTTTAAAAGGGATTTCTAGCATGTGGACTGCTTTTTGGTGGGGTTGAATGTGAATTTGTTGTTTACGTTTGATGGGACAGTGGTTGGGAAGATTAGATGGAGCTCTAAGATAGCTTTATGTATTTTTGAGAGCCGCACGTGTAAAATGATCTTGGATTTGGGGAATACACTTGAGCTCTAATGTTCTTATTAGTTTCACTTGGTCACCTTTGACTTACAACGAGCTTTTTAGGGGACTTTCACCATTCCCATGCATAAACATTGCACTTTCACTCACGTCCTTATAAGCATAGAACTTTCACTTACATGCATAAGCATAGCACTTTCACACGCATGCATAAGCCTATAACATTTTCACATGCATAAGCATATAACATTTTCACATGCATAAGCATATAACATTTTCACATGCATAAGCATATAACATTTTCACATACATAACCATAGAGCTTTCACTCCACCACGTAAGCATAGCACTTTCACTTCTATACATAAACGGTACTTTCACTCCCATCCATATAAGCACAGCACTTTATAATTTCTGTACAAATCTATATAGGACTTTCACTCCCAAATGCAAAAGTACATAGCTCTCCCTCCCAGTTGGAACTCTATAGCCCCACATAAAAATAAAAGTTACACTTGTCCAAGGCACAAGTATTGTAATTTCAGTCCCATGCATCCAGGGTTTGCTCTGCTCTCCCACTCCAAGGAATTGTTATGGTGCGTTGACTCCCAACCCTACAAGACTTTCACTCCCAAAGATTGAGGTATCCGGTATCGGAATGAAAGGCTTTTAAAATGTGGACACTACACATTTGAATGGTACATCCCCCCAGCCTTTGGCTTTTACCCTCACGATCTCCAATTTCCAACAGTTTATTTGCCAATTTCTAGCATGAGTTAAGGATCCTTAAGGATGTTAGATACATGGAATTTGGACCATCTTGCTTTTCTTTTATTTCCTCACTCCAACGCGCTCTCTCTCTCTCTTATCTCTTCCTTGACTGCTAGTCCTAAGTATATTAAGGCTGATGGAAATATACCTGTATAGGAGACCTGTAGGAGACACAATAGAAATAAATGAGCTTTTCTATATTTGATACACAATACATACAAGTAGAAGGAGAAGAAGAGGAAGAATACAATACTACAAGTGTATCGAATCCTAAAGAGGTTTTTCCTCGTAGATCCATTGGATGATTGCCTATTGGCCATAGCCGTGTGGTGGTAAAGCCGTGCAAATTATAGAGACTCTTGGGATCAGTTTTCCACTGGCTAATGTGAAATTTCCTACGTGGTCGTTGTGGTCATTGGTGATCGAGAGAAAGTGTGAGAAGAGACGCTCCTTTCTCCCTACCTTATTTCCCGATTTTTATATCCTCGTCCCTACTTTACTCCATTTCACCATTATTTCACACAACCTCCTCCTACCTCCTTTGACCTTTCCCTTTCTCCCTTACCTCCTTTTTTTCATACCTTTCAATGAACTCCACACTTTCTCTATTTTTCTCTCTCTCTCTCCCTTGTCAGTCTCTACATGTAGAGCTTTGTCTCTCCATGCTTTCTCCTCCTATAAAATCCCCATCGATTTCTCTTCCTCCTTCCATATCCAATCCCTTCATTTAAAGTATAGCCCTGGAAAAAAAAGTATGGACAAAAAATCCAAGGAAATTCTCTCCATATGACTCATCTCTTTTTTTAACGCCAATTTTCCCTAAATCCTCCTTGTTATTTATAGGGGGACCTTTTCCTCTCCTATGTGTTGCCAAGTATTGGGAAAGCCTCCGTAAAGTAAAATCCAGAGGCCTGGAGGGTAAATTCGTTTGAAGTATAGTTGCTATAGTAAATTACTTGGGGATTAATTTAGAGGGAAGATGATCCACTCAGTCAGTTTCCTCCTCTCCATGTAAAATGTATTAGTAAATACAGGGAAGCTATACGGGCTTTTTATATGCACAGTATCATTTAAATATGTACGCTCCCTGGAAATAAATGCTTTTACGTGGTAGGGTAATTTTGATTGAGCAATACTGATTATAACGAGAGCTGCTTTAAAATCAAGAGAGAGAGAGGATGAGGAGTGGAAGAAGAGCGAACCCTCCCCATTCATTCCCCTTCATTCCCTATCTTTGATTTTGACGTAAATATGAGGGATATTTCCTCTAAGCGTCGTCCCTACATGCTTTTCCTTAAATACCACACGACCCTTCCTCTCCTCATCCTTCAATACTCCATCATCTCCTCGCTCCCTCTCTTCCTCCCAAATAAACTTCATTCCTCGACTTAAAAATATAGAATCTGCCGAGGGTTCATGTAATTAACATAACGTAGCTTTTCTAACCTCATCCTCATCAACTCTACCTCTTGTAATTTCACATCTTAACATTATTTTACTAGATTTTTACCACTTTTATCTAATGACAAAAACTTATTTCCTCCTAAATAGTCCTTTATCTTAGAAAAAGTTAAAAAAAAATTTTTTTTTATATTTTCCCCATCTTGTGTGATTTCCCTTTGAAGAGAGAGAAATCCCTTAAGAATGAAAAGCCACACGTGTATTATTAATTGTAGCGTACAGACGCGTGGAAGGGGAGTAATCTATTAGATTTGTGGATTTCAAGAGACACATGGTTATTTTGGAAGGGCGGATGATAATAATTATTCCTCTCTCTCTCTCTCTCCTTAAGGCTCTCTACTATCTCTCGTCTCTCTCTCTCTCTCTAGGATTTAATTTTGGAATCCTCTCTAACTATATATTCTCCCACATTTATGCATATAGTAGAGTAGAATTATATCACATATATTCTTAATGACAGATATTTAAAGGTCTGTGAGTGTAAGTAGAGGAGGAGGAGGAGGAGGAGGCCATGTGAGTGAAAGAGCGAGTCGAGATGTTTCTTCATTAAATTTATGTTGAAGTTCAAGTGGCGCCTATGCGTAATGCGGTTAGGGAGATTTTATATACAAATATATACGCTCCTCTATATAAACAGTGCAGACACAAATTTCTATGGAGAATACATGTCTTCAGCTAAAGTGCAAAAGGCGCTATAATTTTCATAAGGTTATGGGGAAAGGAAATATATAGCGTCTTTTGCACGTTAGCCGACGATATCCTGGGCTAAAGTGCAAAAGACGCTAAATTTTTCTTTTCCCATATAAGGTTATGAAATTTTTAGCTCCTTTTGCACTTTAGCCGAAGAATATACGTGGACATATGTGAAACTGAGTAAAATATTCAAGTATGTATTTTGAACATATCGCATGTAGGCCAATGTTAAATAATGTCCCATGATTTGGAAGCCATTATCACCCATGGTTTTCCTCCTGCACTAAACTCAATGAGCCCCCACCTCTCAGCCCTTGCCTATACTTTAATGGCCATTCCTAATCCCTCTTCCGCTCACCCTTTTCTCTCTCTCTCTCTCTCTGTAATATGCATTTCTCTCTCTCTCTCTACTTATCTCCTCCTCTTACTTAAGTCCATCAAATCTTCAAATCTTCTCCTCTTTCATCCCTCAACACACTTTATTAGCTAATTCTTCAAAATCCTACAAAAGTCTTAAAAGGATTTTTTCCCACACATTTTTTCCACCGTCGCTCCTCAACTCCCTAAAAAAATTTTTTTTATTCCTTTCATTTATACCAGGGATTTTTTCCACTAAGTGTCTTTTGTCTTTTCTAAATAATAATATAATTTATTCATTTTTCTCTCTCTCTCCCCTCCTGTGCTACGTGCTAGTGCGAAAAGAGAAGGAGAGTTAATTATCACAACTTAAGCCATTAATGGTTGTTTAAAGAATGGAGAGAGAGAGACGTTCCATTGGGAAAAAGAGTGGCTCATTTTATATTCCATTAGAGGATGGGACGGGAGTGGAGGACTTTTCTCCTTTCTCTCTCTCTCTCTCTCTCTCTCTCTCTCTCTCTCTCTCTCACTTAAGAGATTCCTCCCCTAAATTCTCCCATTGTTTCCCAATAGATTGGAAATCACATTATTCCTATTGATAAAAGAGGGACTTTTCAAGTATATTTAAATTCCATTTGTTTTTCCTCGTATTGGTAATGGTGGTTGCGGGCGGACCAGCTCTTTTTCTCGGTTTTTAAGGAAGGTCGTGAGGTGAATATTTTTTCCTTTGTCACTACGTGTGTATTGTTTTTTCCAATGCAATGGTCTGGAATGGGCTGGTGTATTCATTGGGTGATAATTTTTAGGTAGTAAAAGAAGGGGGGTTTAGTAGGGGAAGAATAGCTTGAGGAGGAGGAGGAGGAGAAAATGATAATGATCTAGTCTGTAGATTTATATGAGTGACGTTATAGGAAGGAGCAAGTGAGAATATAAAGGAACATGGAAAGTAAATTTGAGCATAAATGGCCCGTCATTTTTGACAGGGATCCCCGTCATTTGGAGAGGAATATTCAATTTAAGGCCGTTGGCCTAAAAGCTCTCTCTCTCTCTCTCTGCAAATGTTTCCATTATTTTTCCAACCATCTGCATCTGTGAGTTATGAGCTGAGAGAGAGAGAGGTTTTTTTCTTCCAATCACAAAGAATAATGTGAAGGGAGTGTTTGGAGTTGGAAAGTATGTTCCGGAATTAGATAATATGTATTATAATGGTATGGATTTAGGGAGAGTGTCATAATAGCTCGTTACATTTCCAGGGACGTTGTCCGCCCGCTTCCCCGCTTGTCTCTCTCCATGAGAGTGTGTCTGACTGAGTGAGTGAAAGAATTAATTAATTCTTGTATATACACATTTCCCATGATATCCTAACTGATTAGTTCTCATCAAAAGTTGGCGTTTGTGTGTTTCAATGGACTCATATGAAATAGAGGGCTGGAAGTAAATAATATATTGTGCAATGAGCTTGTAAAGTTGGCTGCTATAGGGAGTTTTTGTGGCAAAGGTAGTGTCAAAAGTGAAGGATTTTGGATTCAAACCTTTTTTTTACTCAAGAATTGCCTTTGAGTTGATGAGGAAACACATAGTATTTTTTGCTACATCGGATTCATTGCCTCGGCTGGATAGAATTTTGGTTGCCTCGCATCATTGAATTTTTTCAATGACAATTTTTTCGCATCGGCTGCATCGGTGAGATTTTGTTCTTGCATCGGCTGCATCGGTCTAAAATTTTGCTTGCCTCGACTTCATTCATCCTAAATTTTGCTTGAATCGGTTACATTGATGAAATGTATTGATCACATCGGCTGCATCTGTAAAAAAAAAATTTTTTTTTGAATCGACTACATCGGTCAATATGTTTTGTTGCATCGGCTGCATCGGTGAAATTGTTTTTTTGTATCGGTTGCATAGGTGAAAATGTTTTGTTGCATCGACTGCATCGGTGAAAATGTGTTTTACTGCTTCGGCTGCATCATCGAAATTTTCTTGTCGCATCGGCAGCTTCCGTCCTAACTTTCGAGTTTGATCCATTGAGATGAAAGTATTGATGTGGCTTGGAGTCATTACGTTTGACAAGTAAAGTTAATGAAAAGCATGGAAAAGAGTTCGCGCTTGACAATAATAATAATAATTACTCCTATCAAAGGATAAAAGTGATTCCCTTTGAAAAAGTTACTCTCATCTTGCTCCATCTCTCCCATACATTAAGCTTGTTCCACATGAATAATTCCACTAGGATTAATATTGGACTCTAGAAGATAAGTATTTTGAGGAGTTTGTCCTTTCCGGGTATAAAAGTTGAAAATGGTGTGTGTGTGTGTGTGTGTGTGTTACAAGGGGGAAGTGTGTTTTAGTGGGAAGTTGGTTTTCTGTAAAGGACAGGATTGCCCTTTGGTATATCAATGTGATTGCACACTAGTGAGTAATTCCGGCCCTTTTTCCTAGGAAATACCATGAAGGTAGCGGATGAGCCTTGGTCTGTCTCAGAGTCACTTGTAATTCAATTTAGCCTCAATCTAATGCATGGCTTGGTAAAAGAAATAATTAACTTTTCCCAGGCACATACACACACACACATACACGCGCATTTCCCTCTCCCAAAGCCCATATAGTCTCTCCTCTCTCTCTCTCCATCATCAATGAATAAAATATTGGTCCCATTTATGTAAAATGCTTTGAATGATTCCAAGTCATTCTACAAGGGAATACATTTCTCCATTTCTTGCGGTTTTCCTTCCTCCATATCCACCACCCACGACTACCAGTCTTTTCAAATTTCATGGATTTTACAGTAGTAGGGAGGAAAAAGTGGCAGAGTGAGTGTATGGGAGTCACACAAGATCAATCCCCTCACTTGAGCTTTGCTCACCCAGCACATAGGAAAACATGAGAAATGAAAATAATTACCCCCGTTTTTTTTTACTAACAAAAACAAATGTCCACTTGACCTCAATGACCTCCTTCACCTTAACCCTATCACCCTATAAAGTTTCCCATTTCTATCCCACAATCCCCATCCTCTTCCTTTACTTATAGGTTTTTCCTGGATTTTGGCCCCAAAATTTAAATACCATCTCAACCAATCCAGCCGCATAAAAGCTCACAATATTTCCCAAGTCCTAAAAATCATCCACCATTTTATCCCCTCCTCATCAATATTATATTCATCCTCTATAAAATTCCCCTTTAAAAAAATATTTTATCCTTTCCTTACATCCATTGCTTCAAGTAATTCAGTCCATTTTTCCCCTTTTTATTTTATTATATTTTTTTTATATTTTCATACAATTTACTGGAAAAAGCCTTGAAGGGACTAAAAAAACGTGTGCTCCAGTTTTTTTTCCTCCCCAGAAAAAAAAAAACGTATGTGCCAGGAATTAATCAAACTATTCCAAGTGAATAATGTGCTATGTTTTTTTTTCCCGTATCCCTTTGAACTTTCTCCAGGGTGTAGTAATAATGCTAGGAACGAGCCTCTACTTATAATCTTGTAAATGTTTCAAAAGGAGAGAAAAGCCATCTACGAGTTTTCCCATATTTTAATAAATGTCAGTGAGAGAGAGAGAGGAAGAAGAAGATGAAGGGATTTTTTTCCTTTGGCCTGGTTTAAGAGTTGTACATTTTCTCTCTCTCTCTCTCTTTCCCTCACTACCTGGCCAGGAGAGTAGTACCTCTCGGAGAAAGTATGGCCAAAGAAATGGATTGGAAAACTTTTCCTATCATCCTTATGATAATTTGTTCCCATGCATAAATTATTTTTACTATTTCTCTCACAAGGAGGGAAGTACGTAGGGACATTTTCCTCTGGGCTCTCTCCATGTATAAAATGGTAGAATTATGCACGCTATTGCTTTCCTATATGGGACAGACTAGGTAAGGATGTATGAAAGGGGAAGTTGGGAAAAGGTAGGGGGTGGGGGGTATTTGGGAGGGGGGGGGTTGAGGCAGATGAGAAAAGTTGCTAATATCTTCATTTGAGAGGTAGAAAACTTGTTAGATGTTTCTCCTGGCCCTAATAATTATTTAACTCTGTCTATTATTATTTACTTATTTCTCTGATCTTTCTCCTTCCCTTTGTGTATGTGATCCTCATCCTCATCATTTAACTATAGTCAAGGCTTAGGTTGGGTTATGCATCTGAGTGGATGAGAAAATAGGAGGAAGTTATTATTAGGCTGTGCATAAATGGGAGGTTGAGGGAGGATGACATTACTAAATTATTATTTGCAATGCATGTAATGGCGGGGCCCTAATAATTAGCATTAGTATTGGATGAGGCTCGTTGAGCAAACATTGATAATGGGAGAGCGGGAGGAGAGAGGCTTCATCATCTTTCCAAGGCAAGGCAAGGCAAGGCAAGGCATAGCAGAAGGAAGCATCCTCTCATATTTCCTCATTAAAAGTGGAGTTTATTGGAAATGAGCTGAGAATATGCGAGGGACACAAAATATCCTTCGCTTTTCGATGCTCATAAAAGGCTTTGTATATGATGGAGATAGGGAAATTCTTCCAAGTTAATCAAATAGTTTATGATGGCGGAGGGAAGGTTCATTTGAGCGGATGATGGGACTGCAATTATCGAGGATATGCCGGGAATTATTAGGAATTTTTGGCGAGTCTTATGGAAATTTTAATAGAGTTTTCAAGGAGGTGGACAAAATTGGGCTAAATTCAAGTCCAAAGTTTCCGTTGAGTGAGAAAGGCTAAATTTTGTGGATGTAATTGGATTGAGGCAATTTGAATTAAATTTTGCTAGAGTTGCAAGGAACGAAATTTTCGGGAAGTAAGTAAATTTTGGGCTGAGGTGGATGTGGGGGATGAAGTTGAACAAAGTTAGCGGAATTCTGGCGAAAATAGGCAAAACTGCCGATGTCACATGACTTACATTTCGGTCAATGTAAAGGACAGTTTAAATGAAAGGAGCCGAAATTTCGGCCAGTGTAACTCACAGAAATTTCCGCCGACTAAAACTAAATGAAATTTCCGCCAGCTTGCGTAACTGACTCAAATTTCGGTCAACATGAGTGACTGAAAGTTTGACCAATAATGGAGCTACAAATTCAGTAATGTTTTCTAGCTGAGCGAAATTTTGGCCAACATAAATATTGTGCTCAACAGAACTGACCGAAATTCAGCCAACTTAAATTACTCAAATTTCGGCCAACCGAAATAACGGAAATTATGGCCCACGTAACTTATCGAAATTTCGGCCAACATAAATATCTGAAATTTTGGCCAACAGAAATAACTGAAGATTCGGCCAACATAAATATCTGAAATTTTGACCAACAGAAATAACTGAAGATTCGGCCAACATAAATATCTGATATTTTGGCTAACAGAAATAACTGAACATTCGGCCGACATAGCGTATCGAAATTTTGACCAACTTAAATATCTGAAATTTCTGCTAACATAATTATCTGAAATTTCGGCCAACATAACCGACTAAAATTTTGCCCAATGAACCCACAAATCCAGCCAATCTAACCCACTGAAATTTCCGCCAACACCCCCACCTAACCAACATTTTCATCAAAGTAACCCAAACTTTGGCCAACTTCACTCAAACCTCTTCCCATACCCCATTAAATTCAACTACACCCAAAATTTCAACCCCATGCCCTTTCCACTATCAACTATGTTTCTCACCTTCCAGCCAACCTCCAAGTCCCCTCCAATGTTCAGCGCACAAATCCACGCCAAACTAGTAACTTATCCTCCGCTAATGAATAATAAGCCTTATCCTCCTCTTCCTCACCCACCTCACCTACACCACTCCTCTTAATGAACCCAAGGCCTGCTCCACCATTGCAAAACACTCTCTCATTACCCTCTAAAAATAACTCCTACCTCCACCCAGCATGCCCTACCAGCTTAAATTCAATCATTTTATCCTCAAAAACTCTCCTACAGCTTTTCCTCCTTATTAACATACCAATTTACTCCATATTTTTAATGAACCTTCATTATTATTTTTTCACCGGAATTATCAAAGTACCTTAATGAAGCCCCCCCCCTTACCTTGTAACGAGTACATTTACATAAGATTTCCCCTTTATTTCTCCCCTTTTTCTTTTCCTTTCTTCATCGAGAATAAAAACTCTCAAATAAAAAAAACTTTCTACAGCAAAAAGCTCCCATGTAAAACATTTTTCTTCCACTTGCAACTTTCTCCTTACGTGGGTTGTATTGACGGGGGAAAGAACTTGAACCATTTAAATGTAAATTTGTTTTTGGGCTGAACTCTACATGGTCCTCCTTTATGGCTAAATATCAAACCCACTCACTTTCCCCACAATGGCCTTGTATGTACATGGCCTATTTACAAAAAGGAGGAGGAGGAGAAGGTGAAAGTGGATGGGATCTCTTGTAATGGGGAAGGGAGGGGGGGGGGAGGTGTGGGGTTGTAGGAGAAAAGATTTCTCTCCTTATTATTGTCCTTCTCTTCCCATTGGTTTCTCCATTTGAGACTCGTAAAAAGTCAAGTTGATGGGGGAGGATTAGCTATCAATTGCACAAAATAAGTCTTCCCTATATGTATAGGCTCTTCTTATACCCACACATTTCTCAGAGCCACATCAAAGGACAAAAAAAAACACAATACAATGAATTCTTCAACTCTAGACTCGAACTCTACAAAAAGCCAGAGTAGTTAAGGCTTTCTCCTCAATGAGAGAAAAGAACATTCCTTGTTGAAAGTGAGACTTTTTTTTTAACTTTCTCCTCTTTTTCTTCTCCACTTCTTTTTCCCCCTTTACTTTGATCCTCCAGGACCCACCCGGGATGACTTTTGATTGTGTAAACTGACAAAGTGGGATTTTTCTTTTTTCTTTTCCCTGAGTGTCTTTTCACGCTGTGGTAGCTGCTCCAGGATGTGTTACTTTCCTTTTCCCTATATTTACCTTTCACACTATCCTTCGTCTCCCTTTCAACTTTCTCTTTTTCTCTCCCATTTCACTCCTCCCCCCCCCCCAATTTCCAATGCAATGGTCCGCATTAGAGGATGAACCAATACACTCAAAATTAGCGCTCCACCTCAAAATTCCAAAGGCCAAACTTGCTCCTCCGTCCGGGACAATTTTCACGGGGAAAATTTATATAGTTGCATCCGCCAAATTTTTCATGGGTCAAAATTTCATAGCTCCATCCGCCAAAATCCTATAGCCACTTTCATAGAAAAAATGTTTCTTTTTATGTACCATGAAAACCGAAATTCTATAAGAATGTTGATCTTCCTCAGACTAAACTCGCTCTAACTTGCCAATAAAATTGTAAACATTCGGAAAAAGTTACTTTAACAAAATTGGACTTTCTCCTTCCCTTGGAGTTCCTTTTATGGTATTCTTGAGCATACATGATGGAGTTAATGATATGGGATTTTGATTTTGTTCCTTTTCTATACACAGATTGGCATCAGAGCAATGGTTGTACAAATGAGCCAGTCACGAGACAACTCTCAGTTTCCAGTGACTCTAAACTTTTGGATGAGACACCGGAGACGGAAGAAGCGCCTCAAGTTATTCTTCGACAGAAGAAACCTCCCCGACCCAAGTCCGAAGTTTTCCTTTCCAAGGATCAACGACGATCCAAACGTTACTCGGCTTTTGGGGTAAGTCTCTCTCTCTCTCTCTCTCTCTCTCTCTCATCTTTCAAACCATTTTCTCTCCCAACGACTCAATACTCATCTTGTAAACTCACCCTTCAAAATCACATTGTTTCTTTTCCCCCAGAAAATATTTTCTCTCACTCTCAAAGAAGAACCCACTGCACTTTTCTCCCTCCCTCGCATTCCTCTCCTCACTTACGTATGTAATCTATTGAACGGATCTCTACTTTCCCTCACATTTATTTCCCTAATACTACACTGTAGATAAAAGGAGAGAGAGAGTTTGAAGGGCAAGCCCGAAACGTGTTTTTTCAAGCTCCTTATATATTTCATTCCTTTGTTAAAGAAGGGGGGGTGGGGGAGGAACAAAAGCTCATAAAAGTGTTCAAGGTTTTGGCTCATTCACACCCACACAACTTCACCTCTTTATTGTTGAACACCAATTGTAGCCTTGTACTTTATTCGAATTTTTCTTCTCTGAATTTAGCTTCAGTTTTTTTTTTTTGGAGGAGAGCTTGAAAATAAAAATGTTTAAATTAAAGGGAGGAGACATTCTGGAGAGGGAAGGGACGTGTAGGTTTGTGTGTGTGTTTTGTTCATGCCTGGAGGACGTGTAGGAAATATGTTGAGTAATTTAAGTAAGGGAGGAGGAGGAGGAGGAGGAGAACGTAGGGCATAATCAATTCGCAAGTTGAATTCTAATATTAAATTTGGGAGAGAGAGAGAGAGATGACAGGAGCAGAAGGAGATTGTGGAGGAGACATTGGACCTTCACATAGAAATTAACATGTGCCGACATAAACAAAATCCAAGTCAAGCCAGGCTCTCACTCACTTTCTCTCTCTCTCTCTCTCTCTCAGTCTCTCTCCTCGTCTAGGCAACGTGTAATGTCTTATAAAGTGGATTGGCTCCAAATATTCCTCTCCTTCCTCTTCTCTCTCTCCCTCTCTCTCTCTCTCTCTCTCTCTCTCTCTCTCTCTCTAAGCATACAAATAAATCTCTTGTGTCAATCTCTATTCATATACGTGCGTCTAGGATTTATATATTACAAAGGCTCCTCTTTCCCCAATGAGATGTTGACTGGGGCTCAATCTCTCATCTCATGGAGAAATGTGGAGAGAAAGTCATGAGTGGAAGAAATGTTGTTGGAAGGGATTTTCTCCATTTGTCTAAATTATTATTATTATTTTATTAGATCCCTCAACATTTCACTTTCTCTCCTTCATTCTCAATCCATTCTATTTTCCATCTGTGCTAAGAATTTCAATGGGAATTTTACATTCCTCTTTTCTCTCTCTCTCTCTCTCTCTCTCTCTCTCTCTCTCTCTCTTACTCCTTACAAATTTCTAGAGAATGGTAGTGTAGCAAAGGGATTACTATAGTCGGATGCCAATGGCTTACTACGTATACTACGGAGGTTCTAAGGGAAATATTTTTTTTTAAATTATGTCAATCAAATTATCCGCAATTGCAAATTATATGTGAGGAGATATTTGGTTTGGAAAGATGTACAAGTAAGGGGTCCCCGGATCTTCTGGATGAGGGATGAGATAGGGAGTGAGATAGAAATGTTATTATAATTTTTTGGTCCACAAAATCCAGGGAAAAGTTCCCGAATCTCTCTGGATTCATAGTTTATATACATCAAAGTAATATGGATGGAGGTGGAAGCTTTCATGTTTGTAAATACAGGGATGTGCTATGGAGAAAGATAGATGGTTTTATAGCACGTAAGCTCTTATAGTGTCATGGAATATTCACACTATTTTTATGCTTTATGCATGTAATCTCCAGTAAGAAGAGTGATGCAGAATAATTTAAAGGGATTTTTTACCTATGGAGTTGTCAGTTTAAAAATAATTATTATTATTCTAGTCTAGTGTCTCTTTTTAGTAATTTTATTTTGTGATTGGATTTTTTGCTAATATCCATTTCCTTAGCTCACTGACTGTGTGTAAAAACGTGTAGTCTCCAAGTCTCGGAGTTTATGGGGTAGTTTGTTCCGAATATTTCTTTACTTCACTCATCTCCAGCAGAGTTGGCAAAAACCCACCCATTTCATATAAAAGACCCAGCCCAGTTGGGTTTTTGGGTTTTACTGGGGTTTTGGGGCAATATGGTTTTTCATATGCATACTCTTGTAATTTAAATGATCAATGTAGTAAAGTACATCGGAGTTGACGCCACTCCATTTAATTATAAACAAAAGAGATAATCGGACACGGAGGAAAGGAATAAAACTTATTTCGAAATTAATTCAATCTTCACGAATACTACAAATTATTAATGTATTGAATTATATAGAACAAGGACTATTATTATTTATTCCAGTGTTTGCTCTCAGTGCTCCCAAATCACTTATGTACACGTACAAGTGATCAATTAAATCTAATTTTCTTGAGTTACTTCAAAAAAATTATACTTAGTAGTCATCAAGACTTTTAGTGTTATTGTGCCAGACATAATTATTTGTCCTGTCAATTCAAACTAAAACGATCCTGACTAGTATTTCAATATTTCCACCCTTTCATCTAATCTATTCCATTGACAATATTCTATTTGATCGAGAAATACCAACCGTACCAAGTACTTCCTAAGGGAACACTTTAAGTTACATATTGGTGTGCATAGGGAAAACCCAATTGGCCAAAAACCCAGGATTTTTCCTGCCCCAAAAACCCTGGGCAATTGGGTTTTTCCCTTTGCCAACTCCTGCTCATCTCTCAAATGAGACTGATTTTTGTCTGAGTGTTTTGAAGCTATTAGTATATGTACCAGAGTCATTGTATTTTTTCCCATTGGAATACATATACTTCCTTATATTTTAAGCACTATTTATTTTGGAAGAATAAGTGCCAGCGCATATTTATCAAAGAGGTCTTTGCACTCTCGGGAGTGGCCACATTCAAGAATGTCCCTTCACTTTTCTGCACTTCCTTTATGAATACCTGGGCTTTGTACAGTCTTCACTTGGTCATAAGGAGTCTCCTGTGGTAGCTGCTGAGGGAAATTGAGGTGGATGGAGGAACACGGAGGTGGATGGAGGTGTACGGATTTATATGGAGGTGGACGGAGGTATACGGATTTATATGGAGGTGGATGGAGGTATACGGATTTATATGGAGGTGGATGGAGGTATACGGATTTATATGGAGGTGGACGGAGGTATATGGATTTATACCGAGGTAGATGCGGATGTACTTGGAGGACCACTAATCCTTACATATAGCATGATGATGGAGTTACATGTATAGAGTCAAACCTCGTTGTAGCAACCGTGCCAAGAGCGGAACACTCGATATAGCGCTAGTAGAAAATCAACCCTTCCCCATTTACAGACAGTGTGTAAGTATTCGCTAGAACGGCCATAAATTCCCAGTCCTTTGAGATCCCGTAATAACGAGGTTTCACTCTTCTTTACCATCCTAGGAAAAGGACTGTTCAAAGTTAAATGTGTATGATTGAAAAACCCTTGGTTTCCGCTCTCTCTCTTGTGCTTCTAACAGTTACAAATAATGCTGGGAATGGGAGACACTCCAGAACCAGGAATTTCCTGGGGATTTCTCCCACATATAGGGCGTATAGCAAGAACCCTAACCACACTACTCCATACTCTCCTCCTCCTAGAATTTGCTCCAGCTCTATTTCCTATAGACTCCAATTAATTTTTCCCTCCTAATGATCGATGCATGGAGGAGACAGGCATATTTCATCTCTGAGAGATGTCTGGCAGTCACATCAATAATCTTTCTTGTGTAAGCTCCAGGATACATGAGAGAGAGAGAGAGAGAGAGAGATTGAGTGAGAGAGAGAGAAAAGTATATAAGCTGTAGAGAGTAGACGAAGTCAATTAGCCGTGAAGGTACTTTTACTCTCTTTCTCTCTCTCCCTCTCTTTGACTCAATGACGTTTTGTAGACGGATTTTGCTCACTCACTTATTACTCCGTTTCTTCTTCCTCCTCCTTTACTACCTCCTCCATCATTCTAATTATCTTCCCATTAGATGTTCATGTCCTCACTTCTTTTACCTCTACACACTTTTCCTCAATTACTTCACTTAACCACTTTTTTCACATCATGCCCTTCCATTACATTCCATTATGTACATATCCAGCGAGCTACTAGGGTTATACTCAGGGCGGTGAACCTCCAAAGGAGCAAATTAGTATTCAAAATATTATTTTTCTTCCCTCCAACAAAATTTTCCCACAAAATACCTCTCCAAAATTATCACTTATGTTGCTCACTCCTCCCAAACGAATTTTATCCCCATTTCCTCCTCCTCCTACTCAAAAATCATTAGCACATTTAAAGTTCCTTTGATATTTTCCCACCTCCCACAGTTTTTCAATTCCGGAAAATTTTTCCCTCCCAAAAATTTTCCACATTCACCCTTATTTTCCACATGTAAATAGCACACGCTATTACAACCTATTACTCCCCCTTTTTCACTCCTTTCAAAAAAGTCAAAGAAAAACAACTTTTTCTCATTTCTCCAATATACTATCGTGTCTCTCTCTCTCTCCCTAATGATATGATGATGTTGACGTGGGGTCGACAGGCGGAACTGATTTGAAAAAAAAAGATCAAGCAAGAAATGAGTGAGATTTTGCAAGGTCATAAATGCTTATAATGTGTGTGTGTGACTATACAAGCTGTGAGGGGAAGCTGTGAAATTTAGCTAGATATTGAAGAAAAGGGCGGCGGATATTATTGGATGCATTTTTATGTGTAGCTATTCTGACGCATCCGTCAACATTAAACGGATCATTTGGGAAGTTTTTTCCTTGTTCTTTTTTTTCTTGGTGGACGCCGCCGCCATGGGTCATTTCCTACACATGTTACAAAAGCGAAAATTACTATCACGTACTTTCACTCTCCCTATACGCATCCCTGCTCTTTCCTATCCTCCTCTAAGCATAACGCCTTTTCCCATTTCAAGCCCTATAAAATCTCTCAGGCTTTAAACCCTTACTTAGTTATAGGAGGAAGTCAAAGTAAGAAAAAGGTAGGGAAGAGAAAAAATCTTAGGCATGTGCATATATTTACTATTTAAGCAAGTTAGAGCGGGATGACAGCTGTTCCCATCCTATCTACATTAGTAGGAGTAAATGCTTAGAGAAAAGTAGTGCACATATTTTATCATTATGTAGATAAAGTCTGAGTTCTGAGGCGGCATTAAAGTCAAGTGGAGGACAGACGTTTAGCTTCTCTCTCTCTCTCTCTCTCTCTCTCTCTCTCTCTCTCTCTCCCGCCTTTCATCTCCTCCTTTATCATTGTGTGGCTTCACTTGAATCCCACTATAATAATATCCCTTGCGGTAAGAGAGAGAGAGAGAGAGAGAGAATTCTAGAGATCCATGAGCTTCTCTCCTGTCCTCCGTCATCGTCTTATCCTTAAAGACTCAAAGAGGACTTCTCTTGAGGGGAGCCAGTCTCTCTTAATTTTCCCGCTCCTCTTTTAAATACATACTTCCCTGTCACCCTTTTATCTCCATAAGATTGTCCCTCCTTCCTATAAATAGTATATACCTGCCATATAGTGCGTACCTTATTTTAGCATAGGCTTTTATAATGTTGAGGTGTAGATAAGAAAGTTTACGAGCACTTTTTTCTCTCTCCCTTTTCTCTCTCTCTCTTCCTCATTTTGAAAAGGTTGTGAAAATGAGGTGTGAGATTAAGTGGAGGGTGAGAAATTAACTCACTCTTCCAAAAGCTCAAAGCTTCCTTAAATCTTCCATGGCTCAAGTATTCTTTAATTTCGGCTACGCATTTTTAATCAAGGAGCAACTCCGTAGGAAGTTTTTTTTTTGGTTCCATCGCCTGAATTTTTCTCGCGAACATCGATTTGTCCAATTTTTCTATGGATTTTGTAAAATTTGAGTAGTATTTTTTTTTCAGGTGAAAGTCAATTTGAGTAATTTTATGAAAGCAATTTTCAACTTATTTCATTAAGTTTTTTATGACTGTATATATTTTTGTATGTGTGTGTGTTATTGGGAGAGGGAGAATATATAGGTTTGGAAATGTGCTTGAGCCTCACGGTGGTTTAGTACGTACGTGGGGAAGAGATTAATGTGAGGACATAAATGAGGGAATAAAGTGAAGGGATGTCTCAGATTTTACGATGGTTTAAAAAACGCACACGGCTCAATATATCTAAAGGCTTGAGCCATCAAGTATTCCAGTTTTATGGACCTTAAGTGAGTTAATGCTTTTTCCCTCTCAAAACTCCTCTTGCTCTCTCCTACACGACGCCAGAGCTCCAGCTTTCTCATGAAACTTGAGTCAGACTACAATCATTTCCCTTCTCTTCCTCTTTCCGGAGTGACTCTTTTTTTACTAGGCCGTTCAAAGTTCCTACGTTTTAAGGGTTAGTAATTCTGCCTTGTCCTCCTCCTATAGCGGAACACCTTCATTAGGGCTAGGTTCACTGAGAATCTGCTGTCACACTTCAGAAATTCCCTCAAGATTTACATATGCCTTTCCCAATTTTGTCCCCATGCAAATCGCTATAAAAAGTTTTATTGGCTTTGGAAGATTATTATATTTTCCAGTTTTTTTCTATATAAGCGTGCTCTTAAGCCCAGTTTCAATTTTGCTATAAACTTTTTTTGCAAATCCCATTTTAAATTTTCGCCCATAAAACATATGCTAGAAATTTGTTCCCTTTGACCTATTGACAAAATTTTCCCTTCAATTTTTTGTCAACTTGACCCGAATCTCGGCCGATTCAATCTATTTTGTTCAATTTCTCACCCAAATCTCTTTGACTGCTAAGAAAAATTGACATGAGAAAATTTGAGGGATTTGTCCCAAATACATGACACTTTTTCAAACTTATTGACATGACACTAAAAATTTGTTTGCTCGATTTTTATAGGAAAGTCGCCTGACATTCTTTCACGATTAGTATAAAATCACTTAAAATTCCCTTCTACTCACGGATTTCCTCTATCTCTCTCTTAATTTCTCATCAAGTTTTTCCTCTATATATATAAAGTATAGGAGGGAAGTGAGGATTGGCTTAGTCGTCTATATACATGGGAATTACAGTTAATAAAGAATGACGAGAGGAAACGTGAGGAAATAAAGATTGCCTATTCCACTACCCCTGGAAATTTATATCTATTCCTATGGCCTTGTATGGGGTGTTCCGGCTAATGGGAAGGAGTGGTAATGGAGAGAGAGAGAGAGAGAGAGAGTGGAAAAAAGAGGAAATATATACGGGGAAGTAATTGAAAAGAACTGTTGGAGTAACTAGTCTTTGGGAAATGTCCCATTAAAAATTTGTGGAATGTGAAGCCTCTGTGGGAGAGACGGGAGAGGAGATAGCAGGGCCCTTTAAACACTTAAACACCCATGTCATTTATTATCTTGTCAAAGTCCTCACTTACTCATTTTACCACCCATTTTACCACTCCCAAACTCTATTTTATCTTTTCAACATTCTCTCTCTCTCTCTCTCTCTCTCTCTCTCTCTCTCTCTTTTCTCATATATTTATTTATTTACCACAATCCATACTGTCGCGCTGATTTTCGAGTTGCAACAAGAAACACGCCTTCAATAGCTTAAAAATGTATCCTATTTATCTTTTACGACAATATCTTATATTTAATGCGGACTTGGAGAGCGCTCTAAATATCCTATAGGAATAAATACCCTTGGATTTGTACTTTTATCCTTTTATTAAATGTGGAAATAACAATTTAACAAAACGTGAGTTTCTTCCCCTTTCACCACACTCCAATTCATTAGTTGTAACAATTCATAAATGCCTTCAAATAACAACAGTTAGTGGTGTAACTTTAAAGAGTCACTTTAACTTTGATAACGACTTCTCCTCAGTCCTTTTTGTGCTTCTCGTCTAAGCTTTATTGGAGCTATCATTCGCGCCTCTTCCCATTCTTGAGTTGCTATATTTGATTCTTCATGTCCTTGTTCCAGCCTTGGTTTTGCGGGCGTAGTTAATTTACTTAGATTCTCTTACCTCCTGGTAATTGTTACCATGTAAACGTCCGTTTGGCATAACTCTGGAATAATCCTCTTCCGGAAGCTTCCATCCCTTTGCTTTGGATGGGGATAGTTTTCTCCATCCTTCTCGAAGCCCCAGCAAAAATACTAAATGATGATTTACATGCTCATTTCCATGCACGGACTCCGAAATGGAATCATTGGGAAATACGTGATTGTTATATCTACGCATTTAATTTGGTCTTGATTGTGATGTCTTATGATTCCCAGCGGCACACTACTCTTCAAAATTCCGCACAAAATCCTCCAAAGTGCCTCCATTTTAAACCAAACGATTTTTCTCACTTCCCCATTAAAAGCCAAAAATGTGCTCACAAACCAAAATTTCAGTCATTTTTCACGTCATTTGTCCAGAGACTCAGATTGACTTGAAAACCCTTTTCATATGGAATTACACCCTCTAAATTCCCTGTTATAAGACAATTGGCCTAAAAACATTGGCCTATTTTGTGCCCGAGTTTATCGCCATTTTTATGGGTCCAAATATCTCCCCAGTCATGAAATGGCAAATGGAGGGCAAAAAATAGTAGGGTGAGAAAAGAACAAAGAGGAAATGAAGAAACTTTTTCGGATTTATTTATTTTTTCAAATGGCAGAGAGACAGCTTTAATAATTGAGTCGTGTCTTTATCTGACACACTTTTCCCGTCTCTCGTCTCACTTTTGTGGGAAAAGGAAGAGAGGAAGTGAGAGACAGTGAAGAGTTTGGACTTGTTTGGGTTGAGGTAGGGAATTTATCTTTCTATAGCTTTAAAAGTATTGAGTGTACATATATTTCCCTGCTCCAGGACTAAATCCACACGTGATTCATCATGTGTGGGCAAAAATCCATATTTTCTCATACACACGGAACTATAGGACTGGATAGGATTTTAAATGCGTAGTAATTCATGGATGATCTTCCCTCACGTTTCTTTTAATATGGGGAAAGTTGATGTGTGTGTGGGTGAGCAATCCATCAATTGATTTGTTTCACATTTTAGTCACACTTCCCACCATTTTCCTTCAAGCCGTTTCCCCGTTAGGCTGGCCAAAAAGAAATGATATTAATCGATAGGACCCGCTTAGGGCATTTGTATAGAGAGACTGGATCTGTTTTGGCTATGTGTGTTAAAGAAGAAAAAGTCTGGATAGGTAATTTGGCTTCCAACAAACTCATCCGTCATTTTTCTTACACCAAAGTCTAGTATATATGTTGACGTGATGGGAATTTTTTATGGAAAAACAAGACTCGAGGAATTTTTCAATGGGGCTAAATTCTTTGGGGAGTTTATCGCCCGAGTGAAGGTTTTTTTTCTTCCAAGGATAAAGGTTTTTTACCTTTTCCCATTTTTCCCTTCACATGCTAAACTGTACATTATTGAGATTAATTGAGCCAGGTTGTTTTGTATGCGTTCATAAGGATTTTCAATGTTCACATTATGTAAAATTCATGAATTTTTTCCAAAATTTCACCGGGATTCCTTAATTTTCCCAAAATTCCGTAATTATTTCAAAATGTTCCCCAAATTTCTTACTTTTGTCAAAAAATTTCTAACAATCCTTCGTCTTTTCCCAATTTTGTCAGAAATCCCTAATTTTTTCCGAAATTAAAAAAACCCGCAAAACTTTTACAAAATTCCTTAATTTTCCTCAAAATGTCTTGATTTTTCTCGAAATTTCTTAATTTTTCTCGAAATTTTTTAATTTTTCCCGAAATTTTGTAATTTTTCTCGAAATTTTGTAATTTTTCAAAAAATTCATGCACATTTATAAACATGGAAATTTAATTTTGATCAAATCTGATAACTTTTCACAATCAAATTTTTACGCATTTTCACCTTTAAAAATTCTAATTCTAATGAAAAATCCCCAAGTAATAAATTAGGAAGGAACGACAGAGGGGAAAGTGCGTAGAGTCATTAATTTGTGACAAGAGCAGAGTCCACGTGAAGGAGCACTTGAGCTTATTTAATATTGTCATTAATAGAAGATCTCAGAGACAGAGCAGCCCTTTACCCCTAATTTATTTCTCTCTCCCAGACCTAATAACTTTCCCAGAAGGTGCCTAATAATAAAGCTTCGGTGAGGAAAGCCAAGGCGTTCCTTGTCCACTAGAATTCAACCATATAAAAAAGAAGAAAATGTCTCTGCCTCCAAAGAATTAGTTTCTCTCAGAGAAGCCAAACCTATTTAAAAGAATGGCTTTTCCATTAGATTTCACAATGAAACTCGAGCCCAATAAATTCAAATAGATGTCCGCACAAATGCTCGAACCTCTCTGTAATGGAATAGAAGCTTCTCCTTCTTCCTCATTTTTAACCCCTCAAAATCTATCCACCTATTTTTTCCCAACATTTTTCCAAGGTACACGAGAATTAATGTCGTTCCTTACACTTATTTAAAAATCCCTTGTATCCTCAGAAATGTAAACCTCTCGCTTTCTCCAATTTCCTTCCTCCTCCCTACTTTTCTCCCTTCTCAACCTTTTCCCTCTCCATTTTATTTCTCAATTTGATTCCCCTTGAAAGTACCTTCTCAAAATTTGTTTCCCAATTTGCAAAATTTATTGAATTCTTTCAAACTTTTTCGAAAATCCTTCATTTTTTCCAAAATTTTTTCATTTTTTCCAAAATTTTCCAAAAATTCCTAGGTTTTTTCCAAATTTTTTCAAAAATTCCAAAATAACTTCCAAATTTTTTTCAAAATTCCAAAATAACTTCCAAATTTTTTTCAAAATTCCAAAATAATTTCCAAATTTTTCCCAAAATTCCAAAATAATTTCCAAATTTTTTCCAAAATTCCTTAATTTTCTTCAAAATTCGTCAAAAGCAGTTAAACAATGAGGGAGGGGAAAATGGAGAAAGTTTTTATGAATGAGCCTATTTAAGGTTTTTCCTGTACTCCGGTATTTGTTGCATAGGAGAATTTTATTCCGATCTTTTTATTCCCCGGATGATGTGGGAAGGGAAGAGAGAAATGAATGGGAGATTTTTTCCTCTACAATAATTATCCATGTTATTTTTCTGAGGAAAAAGTGTCTACGTTGGAAACATTAACTTTTTGCCATTGACTCTTCGTCCTTTTCTTCTTCTTTTTTCCGTGGTAAATTTATATGTAAATACATATGAGTTTTTCCTATATGTATTTTAATAGGAAGGGAATCCTCATTTGATTTGTTCATTCCATGTTTTTTTTTCTTGTTGCTTATTTTTCTCGGGTTACTTTTTGTCTCCCTCCCTCCACACTCCTTCCCTCCTATTGTCTTTCCTCCTCTCTCCTTAGACATTGTCCTCTTTGAATAATTTATATGGATCTGTTACACCCGAAGACTCGAGTATATTCCGGACTTTCCCTCCAACTTTTCCTATTTCATGGGATTTTTTCCGCTTTCTCTGACTTTCTCCCAAAGAGAAAATTGTGTCTTGTGATGGTGGAGTGTGGTAGGGAAATGCTGGTAGGTAGAATTATTATATGGTTTTTCCATCCCAATTCGTAGCTAGTGTTTTGTATAGTGAAGAGTGGCTGAGGAGGAAGAGTTGCATTACACTTGTTTTTCTTCGCGGTGTGTCTCTCTCAAGCGGAGTAGTTTGTGTAAGTGTTGGTGGGATTTTTTTATTTTTGCTTTTGTCGTCCTTTCTCCCCTCTTTTCCCCTTTTTCCTTGTTTCCTTATATTTTTCTTCTTGTTCGGGCTCGCTCCCCTCTTTATTTTTCCTTGCTGACTTTTCCCTTCGTTTCTATTTCCATGCATGCAGGGATGTAATGCGGGAATTAACAATTTAACAATTGTTTTTTTCTCAGGGAGAAGTATATGTTGCTTTTGCTTCTGGGTTTCTTTCTTTATTCCTGTACTGCTTCTGATTTCTTGAGCGAACGTGGAAATGAAGTTGGCTTATTAGAATTGGGGTTCATATTGGGGAAAAAAGGGGGATTATTTTCCAACTTCTGCTCGTTTTGGGGGGAATATTTGCTGGGACTTTTGACATGTTTGGTCAAATCAGCTCAATTTTTGGTCAAGTTTTTCAAATTGGTTCAAATTTTTGGTCAAGTTTTTCAAATTTGTTCAAATTTTTGGTCAAGTTTTTCAAATTTGTTCAAATTTTTGGTCAAGTTTTTCAAATTTGTTCAAATTTTTGGT
>JAQFXU010001082.1:0-34540 GCA_034693705.1 Spatulosminthurus flaviceps
GGTATTTTTGCTGAAAATGAAAAAAATTGGAGACTATGATGTTTTGGGCTTACACATTCCCTGTGGATTTACTCAAAACAAATGCAAAAAAAGAAAAACAATGTGAGCGACTTTGTCTACAAAAATTCCTCCTTACAAGTATCTCGGGTAGGGAGAGAGATAAAAAATTAGTATGATTGTATTTTAAGTAGAAAAAAGTAGCTCGTTCCGATAGAATAAAAATATTAAGGTGAAAGTACAAGTTTGGTGTTATTCAACTTAAATGACATATTTTTCCTTGGTGCAAAAAATGGGGAAAATTTCATTTAATAGATTAATTTTAATGTAAGAAAAAAAACCTTTGCACACGAATAAAAAGGAAATGCAAAAAAATGAAAAAAATTGTTTGCGACTTTGTCTGCTCAAATTCCTCCTTGCAAATATCTCAGGTAGGGAGCCGGATGCAAAATCAGTTAGAGAGCTTTTTAGGTAGAGAAAAAGTAGCTCATTAAATGAGCAAGAAAAATTTATAGGTGAAGGTAAAATTTTGCGTGTTATTCAACTGAAATGACCTATTTTTCTCGATTTTTTTTACATTTTGATTGATTTAGCCGGAAGATTTCTACATAAATGTTATCATTTCCTTCATGGAACAAAAAATGCCTGCCCGACATTAGCTTACCAAGTTTTCTTAGAAAACCCGGTGTTTCACAGGCTCCAGGGCAAAAAAAGTGAGCATTATGGAATGGTCCAACGTTAAATAATTTGAAAAATTGGGGCTAGCCCCAAATTGCATTTAAAAGACGCTTGTTTTTCTAATGTTACAAAACTTTTCGTTCAAGGTTAAAACAAGTGTGGTTTTGTAGCTGTGGGAGTTTTGAAAGGAGAAAGTTACTTTTACAGAGAGGCTGGAAAACTTGGAGAAAATATGCCCGCTTTTTCAAGAATTTAACTTGTCTCATTACGAAATGATAACGTGGGAAAGTGAAAGTTTGGAAGGGGAAGAAAGGGAGAAAGTAGTACTCAAATTGTGGAGAAAGCATAGAGAATAGAAGTTATGGGTGGTGTGTGCGGTAGCTTTAGAAGTTTTCCAGACAATGCGTGAGTCTTCACATTGCACTAAAAGTACTTTTCCAAAGTTAAAGAGTAAAGAATTTTCCCCCAAGGCATTAAAGATTGTTTGGTAGGAGAGAAAGAGCTCTAACTGCTCGATAATGAAGATGAACAATGGGGAGAAAGTCATGAAAAGCTATTCAGAGAGATAGTTACATCCGTAGGGTGCCCCCGGCGTCCTGATTATCTCCCAACATCAAAGGCTCACCCAACGAACTCCAGTACCTTTCTCTTCTTTACTTTCTCCCTACTACATTTTACAATCCTCCAAAATGTTACTTTCCCCTCTGTGTCTGTAAATACCAATGTTTTATTACACTACTCGAAAATTTATCCTTTTTCATGCCTCAGAATTTTTAGCACTTTAAAATTTTCACAATTTTTCCCAGAAAAAGTATTGAAAATGATAATCCTTTGCTTACTTTCACCAGAAAAAGTCCAATTTATTATTGTTTTGAATGACATTCACCGCTGAAAGCAAAACAATTTTATTTTTTCGCAACTTCTAGTAGGGAAAGTCCGAATGTTTTTATTTTGAACGATTTTAACTTTCACCGGTGAGAGCAAAAATGTTTTCACTTTTTATTTTTAAACGATTTTTCACTTTCACCGGTAAAATCAAAAATGATTTTACTTTCACCGGTGACAGCAAAAATAGTTTCACTTTCACCGGTGACGGAAAAAAATTTTCACTTCCAATGATTTTCACTTTCACCAGCAAAAGCGAGAAAGTTTCCATTTTGAACAATTTTCACTTTTACTGGTGAAAGCAAAAAGATTTCAAATTTGTATGATTTTCACTTTCCCCGCTGAGATGTGAAAATTAGAAAAATATTTTTACCTTCACCATTAAATTTGAATTTTTTTCCGATTTTAAAGTACCCAAACTTTCTCCAGCGAAATCGTGGAAACAGTCTTCTTTCATGCAAGTTCATCTGATTTTTAAGGAAAAATATGTCACTCCATTCTTTAAAAAATTCACTCGCTTGTTCAAATATCAAAAAATCCTTCCATGTTTTAAAAAACTTCTCAAAATACAAAGTAAAAGTAAAAACATCTCGAGTAAAAAATTTCCTTTATACAAAAATTAACTTGTAGGCCCAAAATAACAAATGATGAAATTAATTCATACAAATTCCCTCCTCATCCTTCACCATGTAAGAATAGCAATAAAGTAGGTTATCAAGCGGAGAGAAAACTCGCCAAAAATCTTTTACTCACTCCTTAAATGTGCGGAATTTCCCTACATTTCTCTCTTCCTTGTAATATAATAAATTTACCCAGAAATAATGTCCCCCTTAATTTCTCCTTCTCTCTCATTCACACACACACACACACACTTACATACCTAGCCTATCCTCTTTATACCTCCTCCTCCCATACTCTTGCAGAGAGAAAGAGAAAGCACAAAGTAAATTAAGTTGGTGAAAGAATGAGAAAACTTTAGCATAGGACGTTAACTACTACGTACTACCCCGCCAAAACGATAGCTAAGGCTGAGGCTTTCTCATAAGGTAAAATGCATTTCTAGACTTTCTCCACCCAAGCTTTCTCTCCTCCTTGCAGAAATTATGTGTAAACTTGTGTATTTATTCCCAACTCTTCCTCTCTTTTCCCACCAATTAAAAACCATGGGATGGAATGAGATGGAACGTGAATGTCCTTCCCATTACACAATGTCATATCTTTGGTAGGGGGAAAGGACGTAAAATTCTCTACACACCAAAATATATAAGGACTCATGTGTTCCAAATTTCACCCGACGACTTTCTCCCTACTAACTTTCTCCCTCCCAAAAAAACATATGTATACATGTGTAAATATCCGTAAACATAGACACTATGTAAATACCCGGGCTTTTAGCATGTATAATTCACCTATTTATTTTGCAAGGGGACTAAAGTGCTCGGAGGCTCCGCTAGAAATTTTCCCTTTTCTCCCTACTATTTCTCACTGTGGGGCAAAAGAATGTCCAAATGCATGAAAATAAAACATATAGGAAAGTAAACGAGAAGCCTTTTATGTGTAAAATTACGTACATTCCGCAACCTAATTATTCCGAGTATGCACTCACCCATAAACTCAGACATCAAAGCAACAACTTTCTCTCTCTCTCTCTCTATTTTCCCTTCCACCTAAAATTTTTTGTTTCGCCTACATAACCCCCGGATAAGAATAAAAATTCATGTAAACATGTGAACAAACACGTTAGGAGGTTCAATGTTAGAAAAAATTTTAAACAAAAAACATTTACCTTAAACTTTCTCACCCACTAAAATTGAACATTATTGGAAACCGTACGAAAAAACTTTTAGCACCCACATTTTAGCACCATTTTCCTCACCTACTAACATAGTTTTTCTTATGCAGGGAAATAAGTAGAAAATTTTTCTTACTTATGTATTTGTAATATTATTCAACCCATGGGGAAAGAAAGGAAAAGTTTTCCATGCAATAATCCTCCTATGATGGATAAATTCATGTAGGAAAAAGAGTTTTGAAAAGTTTTTTATTTTTTAGGATTCTTTGACGTCCTACGTTGAATTTTATACGGGCAATGTCAGGCTATGTGATTGTGTGCATAACATTTTATCAGTTACGTGATTGGGAAAGGAAATTGGTGTGGTGAAAGTGTGAGGGGAGAAAGTCCCCGGATGCAATATACATACAATTGAAGCAAATGGAAGGAGAAAGGTTGGGTATTTTCAATGGAGTGAAAGTACTTGAAGTTCCGTCTGATCTGAGTGCTCCAATACTAATGGTATTACTTTCTCCAGGCCTATTTTCCAGGAATAAAAGTAAAAGAGGGGAAATTTTATGTACTGTTTTATGAAACTCGTGTGGATTTAAAATCACCTTAGTAGAGAAAACCCTGACTTTCACCTTTAAAAATGGGGACTTTTTTAACATTTGAAAAAAGGGGTTTTTCCTAGAAGGACATTGACCTCCAGGGCAAAGAGAAAGTGTGAAATTTATGAGGAGATTGAAGGGAACGAGGAGGAAGGGAGGAAAAAGTGGTTTTATGAGGATGCTTCTCAGTGGATTTCCCTCCTTGTTTAAATTGTGTGTTACAAATATTTAGTGCTTTCTCCCTACCTTGGTAATGTACTTTAAAAGTGAATTCATTCCTAGTCTCATTTAAGCTCATACTCTACGGGGGGAACAAGGGGATTAAGTTGGTCGTGCTTTTGAAGTGAAAGAGAATTTTCTTAATTCACTTGTGGCCCGGTGAGTTTGAGAGAGGGAAAACAAGAAGTAAGGGTGTGGGGTTAATAAGTACTCAGGGGACGGAAGGTGGAAGTGTTTTGTTATTAAATGTGGAATTCTTTTAGAAGGAGGAGGAAAAGTTGTTGAAATCAAGGGAAAAGAAGGCTTGGTAGGGAAAAAAGCGTTTCATGAATAAAATCTCAAGTATTTGTCAAGTGCTTTCCTAATATATTTGCTCTTTGAGAAAAGGAGCCCCGCCGTGCCTTTATGCCCGTGCTTATTTCTTCCTGTCGCTTCTCGGAGAAGGTAAAGCTATCAGAGAGGAGATGTTTAAAAGGAGTTGTTGATGTTCAAGTTGGGCTTACAAGGGAGGAGCTACGTTATTTTAGGTTTGTTGATGTAATTATTTTCTCTTTGGCCAGTTGCTTGATATTTTGCCGATGCATGTTTTTCTGACACGTTTTTACCACTTTCTCTTGAATACGTAATTTTCATGTGCTTTCACCCGCTTACTCCCATTTTGACCCAATATTCGAATTTCTACCAATTTTTCCAAATTTCTCCCAATTATAGCTATTTTTCACGCTTTCTCCCGCTTTCTTTCATTTTCTCATAGTTTCACATTTTTTCTCACTTTCTCCCACTCACTCCTATTTTGCTCCAACCTTTCCTCACTTTTACATGTTTTCTCACACTTTCTCACATTATTCTCCTACTTTCACCCGTTTTTTGGACCTTTCTCCCACTTTCACCAATTTTCTCACAATTTCTCCCCCTTTCACCCATTTTCTCACCATTTCGCCCACTTTCTCCAGCGTTTCCCCACTTTCTCCCACTTTCACCCATTTTCCCACCATTTTTCCAACTTTCACCCGTTTCCTCTCTCTCTTTGTCCAACCCTTTCCCGCTTTCATCCGTTTTCTCTCTTTTGTCCAGCTCTTTCCTAATAATTGTCTGTGACTTTGACTCGGTCTCTCACATTTTCTCCAGCTTTCCCCGACTTTCACACGTTTTCTCCCTTTTCTCATACTTTCACTTTTCAAAACATCTCCCCCTTTTTTCTCCTAATTACTCCCCATCTCTCCAGTTGACCTCCATTAAAATCAGTATGTTCCCCCCAACTTGCAGTTTTCCTAAGGAGAAACTCAAGGCCAAGCGCACTTAAAAGATGTAAAAGGGAGAAATGTCCATGAAGCCAAAAACCACTTGAAACAAACCAACGTTCCACGAAGGAAATTTCTCTCTCTCTCTCTCTCTTTTGCTTCAAACGTGGGAAAAGAGCAAAACACTAAGGACTCCTATTTTCCGGACTTTCAGTTCCCAACAAGTCTCCCACAATTTACTCCTACCTCCTTCAGCCGGAAAAATAGCAAAGAAAAAACAAGAGGTAGAGAGGAAAATTTTCTTAAATAAACAAGATTTTCTCGATTCCTTTCCTCAAAGCTTGTTCAAGCTCTCCTTCCTTTGAAATCGAGGTAAAGTTGATCCTTGGAAGGGCTAAGTGTTTTTTTGTGTAAAAAAGGAGCAATTGAAAAAATCTCAAGGCTGAATGATTCTTTGTTTGGGTGAGGTTACGGATAGGATCTTATCTATTTTATTTTTTCCAGGTCAAATGCAAGATATTTATCTGGGAAAAAGGGTAGTAGAGGAGGAAAGTCTGGGTAAAGATACTCTTTGGGTGAGATTGACTTGAAAGGAGGATTCTCTCCTTTAGTGTGGGAGAAAGCAGGGTTTTTTAAGTAACGTGTATGTACTTGTTTGGGAGAGAAGAGGAAGGAGGATTGGTGGTGAGATGGTAAATTCCAAGACTTAATGTTACCCTTGTTTTTCTTTTCTCCTTACAAATACCCTCAGACTTGAGAATTTCTCTCTCTCTCTCTCATTTTCTTATATCCCCGTTGTTTTCTCCAACTAATTTTTCTATGTCTAGCGAGAGAAAAAAAACTTTTGTGGAAAATACTTTCCCCAAAAGCCTTCCCTGGATTCAACTTTCTAAAACTCTCATGTTATTTCCTATGCTTGGTTTTAGCATTTGGAAATAAGCAATTTGAGAAGTGGATGTCTTCTATTTTGCTGCGTTCTATAGCCTTTTTCCCCTGGTTTTTTTCTCTCTCCTCTTTTTCCAATGTTTTACTTGGTATTTTTTCTAGTTTCAATTACTAAGCTTCCATTTTTCACTCCTCTGCAATTTTTTCTCTTCGTTCATGTTGAGAGGAGGGAGAGAGAGAGAGAGAAAAGGGAAAAAGAGGCTCTTGCCTAATGCATTCTTCACGACGTCCTGCCTGATTTCCTACAGCACCAAGTGTAGTTCCTTTCCTCGCGGACCCCTCACTTGCTTATAAATCTTCTCCTCACTTCCTACACAATCCCTCCTCCTCCTACTTCTTCCATTTCACTCTTCTCTTCGGCGTAACCTCTCACATGTATTCTTTTTTATTCTTCCACGTACATTTTACTTCCAAGTGTACGTCAAATCCTTCAGCATGGCTCCTCTTTTCTCCTTTCTCTCTCTCTCTCTTCCTCTCTTTATCTCAAGACATTGTATTTTAAGCTTTCACTCGAAACTTTTAATTTATTTCCTTTCTTCCAAACAAAACCGAACCTTCTTTATCGTATCAAAGCAACTTCACTGGCTCTTTTTCAAAACATACACAAATATGCATGAGATTTTACTAAAAGGGGGGAAAGCCCCTAAAAATAAGCTCTTAGAATTGAAAAAAATTTTGGTGAAAAAAAGCGTAGGGAAATTTTCAAGGTGAAAGGGAAAGCATTTTATGGAAGTGAAAGTTAATCAAATATAAAAGGTGCTTATAGGGTTTGGCTGGAGAAAGCAAGGGAAAGCGGAGGAGGAAAAAGTCAAAATCACGTAAATATCCCATTGGAAAGCAATTTGAAAGTTAAATTATGCAAAAAGGGAGTGAAAGTGGGATCATTTTAGAGATAAAGAAAGTCAAGTTAAAATCATGTTAACAAAAAATGGGTGAAAGTAGCAGGGAGAAAGTCTTATGTCTTCAGTAGTGTTGAACAAAGTGAGGAAACTTGAAACGAAAATTAGTACAGATAGGGTGAAAGTAGTAAGGAGAAAGTCGGTTGTTCTCAGTGGAGGAGAAAATCAAAAAAAGTGAAAGTCAAAAATGCAGTGAAAGTCTCTTATTTTCAGTGATGGGGAGAGTCAAAAAAACAAAAATAATATTAATAAAAAATATGATAAAAAACTTGGTAGGGAGAAAGTCGTTACTAGACATTTTGATGACATCAAAAAAGTGAAAACTTCCTCGCGGAAAAGCATCTTGTGAAATGCACTGGGACGGCCGGAATGAATCAACATTAACGTGCAAGGTTAACTTATGAAAGAAGGAAGGGAGAAAGGAGCAAGTTAATCAATTCTACATGGACCAAGTATTTATTCTCATATGTTAATAAATACTTGATTGTGAAAATGTAAAAGGAGGATGAGAGAGAAAATTGAGTTGGGGAAAGCAACTTTCTCCTTTTTATTTTTTAGCGTCTACATAATAGGAAAGGCTGGAGGCTCCTGCGGCTCCTCCTGTATAAATAAAAAAGAGGATGCAGGAGAGATACAAATGTATGTGGGCGTATATAATATGTGAGTATGATTTCAACTTGCTACTTTTTCTCCCTCTCTCCTGGCGTCGTTCCATGTTCACGGTGGATTGAATAAAGATCATAAAGTATGGTGTGATGTAATAACGTGGAGGTTTTTCCCTTGCTTTCTCCAGGCTCATCTTTTTCCAGAGAGAAAGAGAGTTAAAGGAATGAGATTAGAGGAGCAGGATTTTTGTGTAACTAAACCTTAATGTAATGCCATTTAATATAGCGGAGGAGCGTGACATTGCAATGGAGAAAATTATTCCTGTAGAAAAAGAAAAAGAGAGAGAGAGAAGGAAAAATGAAGGGAGAAAAAGAATGAGACTGACAGTATTGTCAGCAGTTTCTCTTCCCATCTTTCTCTTTTTTCCCAACTCTACGTATACATATCGCTCTGGAAATATCACTTTCTTTTTGTTTCCGCTCTCTCTTCCATCATCATCTCTCTCTCTTTCTCCTTGTATCTCTCAAGCCTGTCTTTTATTTCTGTGAGATTATAAAACCAGAGAGGATTGCGTAGGACATTTGAAGGAGAAAGAGGCTGGAGGAAATGCTTAAGGAGGCATGATTGCCTAAATCCATGTTACACTTGTCTTTAGTATTTTTATACATGAAATAACCATTTACTCGGATGTTGAAGAAGTGTGTGAGAATATTTTATAATCGTTAAAAATTTTTTTTAACTATTATATAGCCTGGCATTGATGAATTTAAAAGGAGGGATGGATGCTAAAATAGTGGGATACAAATCTTTTAAAATCATGAGGAGTTTATTTTGTATTTATGTTTTTATGATTTGCCGGCGCTTTCTTTTTACTTTGTCTTTGCGATTTTTTGATTTTCCAGGATTTTTCTATAATTTCTCTATGATTTTCTATGATCTTCCTATGACTTTATTTGCTTTCTCTTCAATTTCTCTTTGCTTTCTCTTCTAACTTCCTCCTGGCTTTCTTCTTACTTTCTCTTGGCTTTCTTCATGTTTCTCAATAACTTTCTCCCTTGATTTTCTTCGCTTTCTCCATGTATTCTCTTAATTTACACAATGCTTTCTCCCAACTTACCCTGGTCCTTCTGAGTATGCTTTCTCTATCTTTTGCTATGCTTTCTGTATGATTTGTCTTATTTTTCTCTTGCCTTTCTCTACGCTTAACCGAAACTTCTCCATGATTTCTGTATGCCTTCTGTGAACCTTGTCTAAGTTTTCTCTGTGCTTCGTTCAAGCTTTTTTTTCTTTCTCCATGCTTTCCCCGTGCTTTCTCTTTTCTCTGAATTTTCTCTATGATTTCGCCGTGCTTTCTCTTTCTCTGAACTTTCTCAATGATTTCGCCGTGCTTTCTCTTTTTCCGAACTTTCTCTCTGCCTCCTCTTTACGCTCCCTACACTTTTTCTCCACTCGCTCTCAAGTTTCTCTACGTCGATGCTGCTGTACACTTTCGCCTTGCTTTTTTCTACATTCCCAAGCGTTTCGTTCCCTCTCTTTATCACTTCTTTGGCTTTCTCCATTGATTCTCCCATGCTCTCTTCCCTTTTAATTCATAAAATCAAAAACCTTTCATATCATAGTACAGCGTGTAGAACTAAATCCACCAAACTTTCTCCATCCTTGATTAGAGTGGAAAAAGCATGAAGAAAATATCAACTGTAAATTGAACAAATTAGAATGTTCTCAAAATGAACCGAGTTTTCTTTCCCAAGATTTTACTGAAGGTGAGCTCAAATCCAAATGGCCATAGAATCATTCGGGTTTTTGCTCATTCAGGAGAAAGTCAACTAAGCCTCATTAAGATAAGGAGAGTTTTGGTGAGTAATCTCCATGTGAATGGAAGTAGGTTAGGAGAGGAGGAAAACGTATGAGTGATATAAACCATAAAAAGGGAAGATTCCCAGATATAAGAATTAGTGAAGGAGGGAGGAAAGGAAGATAGAGAGAGAAAATGCTGAGAGGAATGAAGGTGATTCCTTAGGGAATTTTAACTTTGTTAGCGTTTGTAAAACCCGCCTCAATTTGCTCCCTGGAAATTCCGCTAATGAGTTTTGTTTACTCCAAGTTCCTCCGCTGGATTTATCCCAGGGAGTTGTTGTTCTGTTGTCTTTGGTCGAGAGGAGTAAATCTAATTTTACCAATAGCCATGTACACTCCAGACTTTCTCCTTCCCCTCCTCACTCCATCATGATAAATACAAGCGAGAGAATAACACTTGATTTAACATGTTAATTTTTCATGTAAAAACAAGCTTCAATAGGATTAATGCATCCTCCTCTTACTTATGCTCAGTCAAATTAATGAGACCAACCGTGTAGCAATTTTGAAAGTATGTCAGGAGTGCGTGGATAAGTTTCCTTTGATAAAATTCAACTTTCTATAGAGTTAAATTTCAAAGGGGGGAAAGTCAAGGGAAAATCCACTTTTTTATGTAAAAAAGAGCAACAATTGACAAGAGAGTCTGAATTCTAAGGAAATCATATAATTTCAAAAGCCATGTTAATACTCAAGGATTAAAATCCAATGAAAAACACAAATTAGATCATTTGCAAAAATAAAATTCAAAAAAAGGTAAAACTTTTGAAAAAAAATCCAAAGTGGGATTAACATTTAAGGGAATTTCATTCATTCAAGAAGGAAAATGAATGAGAGAAAAGTACAAATGAGAATCAAATAAGGAGGAACTCACGGAGAAAGTCAGCCCAAAAATATCCCGTTTTCAAAAAAAGGAATAAATTGAGTATTTCCAAAACAATAAGAAAAGAGCGTAAAAGACTAAAAGTTTTAAAAAATTTCAAAAACATGGTAAAAAATTATAAAATTGAAAGTGCATTGAAAAAAATCATCGTTTGATGTTCGTAGAAATTCTGAAAAGTGAAAGAAGATGAAGAGGAAAATGAAAGGAGTAGAAATTTTTTTGGTTATGGGAAAAATTGCAAGGGTGAGAAATCCGTGAAATCCAGTCAATTGTACGATTTTAATGGAAAACTCGGAAAAATCTGGCCTGAAAACTTGGAGAAAGTCAATCCAAATTCAAGGGAAAATTTCATTGATGCATCCATTTCAAAGGTAAAGCAGAAAAAGAGGAAGGAGTGAAAGCAGATGGAGAAAGTCAAGCTGTGTGAAAAACTTTGGAGTGAAAATGAAGAAAGCACAGAATAAATTTGAATGATAAAAACAGTAAAATTTAACAAGTCCAAAAAAAATTCAAGATGAGAAAAATTAGCGAACTCTTCATGGATTTAACAAAAATACACACACATAACTTGGAGCAGATAAATAAAAAACACAACGTCAGATAAAAATCTCCTGTGGAAAAAGCTCATTTAAAGAGAACCAAAGGAGGAGAAAATATTCATAGGAAATTTACGATGAGGTGATAATGTTGTGAATCTGGCACTCAAAACCTCTCTCGTCCTCTCAAGTTGTCCTGGTATAGTTCCGCATCTGCATCATCATTCCTCCTCCTCCTCCTCTCATCCTCCTTACAAGGAAAAACAGCTTTCTCCTTACTTTCTCCATAGAGTGAACATAATATCATGGAGTGAGGGACTAGAGAGAGAGAGAGAGAGAGAGAGAGACCGCATCAAGAATTTCCGTCTGGAAACTTATACTCTCCTCGTTCTGTCTCACCATGTCTTTAATGTTGTAAGTTATTCTAATGTGCCCATTACGTATTCCGTGAAAAGAGCTGGAAAACGGATATACTCTCCTGGAGTTACACATCCGGAAAAGACGCATAAATCTCAACTCCTCCTCCTCCTACTCTTCTTCTACAGAGAAAGCGAGAGAGAGGAAAGGAGGGAGAAAGTGAGGGAAAACACCATGTCCCATGGAATTTCAATGGAGCAGTCTCTTGGAAATAACCAATGTCTGTCCAACCAAACATGTGTTCACTTGTCACCGGAGAACAATAAAAAACGGAAATATACTTTCACTCACCAACAAAATCAAAACCACGCGATGCCACTTTTCCTTTTTCTCTTCCTACAAATCCATCATTTTAACAAAAAGCTTCCATATTTACATGCAAGGGAATGAGCTAAAAGCATAAAATCACTCAAAAAGGAAAAAAATCTTAATTCCCTATCAACTTTTCCACGGAAAAAGTTTGTTTGAACTTTTTGCAAAAACTCGTACTTTTCCCTTTATTAAATATGAAATATTAAGGGGTGAAATTTTGGGGGAAATTAGACAAAATTTTCAAATTTCCTAGAGCATGTGGAGAGTGAAAGATGGAAAGAAACAGGGATGTTTTATTAGGATGGAATAAGGAGAAAGTTGGTAGGAGGGAAAAAGTGGCAGATGTAAAATTGACGGAGGAAGAAGATAAAATGGAAGATATATTTTGACATGTAGATTTTAGTTTGTCTTTTTTTCCACACTCCTTACTCTTTCACTCCTCGCATCTTTTTTTTAGGGAGAAAGTCGTAAAGTGGAAAGGATGGTTTTGCTTACGCGGCTCCTTCTTCTGTTTTCTCTTTTCTAAACCAATCCGTGGCTGCCTTACAATGGTACATATTTATATGGAGAAAATAGCATGTATAAGGAAATGATGGGTTCTGGGTTTAATCCTCCAATTTAGCATTTTCTGTTATTTATAAGCCTGTCGCTTTTGAGAAAGTGTCAATGGGTAAAGGGCTTTCCCTTTTCGAACCGCTCCACTTTTCCCCCTTTCTCTTACTTTTTTTCCCTTTATAATAAAAAAGGGCAATATCCTTGACTTTTACCAATATATTCCTATATATTTACTATGTAGGAAAGAAGAAGAAGAAGAAGAAGAAGAGGAAGAAAAACGAGGGTAGGACACCAAGTCTGACAATTCAGCCGGAGATGAAAGTAACGGAGGGGCTGGCATTATCTTCCCTTTATTTCATTTTCACGAGCACTCCTCCTTAGAGAAAGTCTACGAAGAATCAGAGAGGAAGAAGGAGGGAGAAAGTCGTATAAGTGGCATGTATATTTTTTAAAAGAGAGTAAGAGAAAAAAGGGTCATGAAAGACAGCTGCTTTGGAAAAAGGAAGAGAAAGAAGAAGGATTGATGTATGAGAAACGATCGGTGAAAGTCTGTTTACCCAGGCTCATTTAAAATGTGTAAATAAACTTGTGAAAAAAAGAAGAAACAAGGGAGAATAAAAAGGATGCTTCATCCCTATACGATAAAGTTTCTCAATTTTTTACGCTTTCAAAAAATCCTGGGTTTATATTACCCATATGTACTTACGTACCCGGTCCTATGTAAATAGTCGAGAAAGTAAATGGGTTTCTTTTGTTCCTCACTACTTTCACCTTCCGCTCCTAACTCCTTCCATTTTATTTTTCTTCCATTCTTATTGAAAATACATTTAAAAGGTTGAGGAAGGGAAATCGTGGAAAAAAGAAAGAAAAAAGGGGCCACAAAAATAAAAAAACTCCTTTTTTCAAACATACATCAATTTCAAGCTCCATTAGCTAACATAGCTATCTTTTTTAAACAGAATTTTCTCCATAATTTCATAGTTTACATCTTCCCAATCAAACTCATGTTTTGCTTGGGAATTTTTACCTTGAATTGCAAGTTTCCCAAGGAAGGGGGAAATTTATATGGAAAAAGCTGCACGAGAAATTGTTTTCCAACTTTTCCTAGTTTGTTTTTTGTAAATAAAATTCCTATGAAATTTGTATATTTGACATGGCAAGAATCTATTTTCTATGTTTTTGATCATATCAAAGTGGAATTTCAAGGTTTTTGTAGAGAGCGGGGAAATTTAAATGGAAAAAGTTGCAAATAATTTTCAAGAAATTTGCAACTATTCAACAAATTAGGTTAATTTTTCATACTAATACATATTGTTTACACATGTATGTACATGTAGGCATATGATATTAACATACACGTACATATGTAAAAATCAAATGTTTTCTTCTGGGCTTAAGTTTCAAAGGAGAAAGCACTGAGAAAGAGTGTCTTTTCATCCATCAACATAATCTCCATTTGATCACATGTAATATACATATTGGGTGAAAGCATTTATTTTTCCAATGTAAAATATACATTTCAATGGCATAAGCCCAGCTGTCTTGTTAAAAAAGCAATTTAAAGGATCCCTCCTATCTCTTTTCAAAGGAAAAAATCTTTCCTTTCCCTCTTCCACAAACACAAATCCATATGTTTAGGAATACTCAAGCAGGATGCGTATTCAAAGTAAGGAGAAAGTCTTTTTCCACCTCTCCTCCTCTTACTAAAGAGAAAGCAAAGAGAAAGTATTCACACTCTGACAAACCCTCGAACCCATTTACATTGCCATGAGACAAGTCCATCTTAGCAATCTTTTCCTACTCTCTCTCCTTATATAAAAAGAACCAATCAATCTTGAGCTAATGTTAAGACGAAGCTCATAATGAATTTTTCCCTTTCAATCTCCCTACCTCCTTTCTCTCTCACTCCGCTCTCTTTTAAAAAAATATCTCTCTCATCATCATCACATAATATCTCTCCCATGTCATAAAACTTTGTCTCTTCCGAATTTTTTCCCTCTCCTTTTATCTCCATGCAGATCCAAGAAAATCCATATTGCTTGAATGATTCAAAGAGAGAAAGTGTAAGAGAGAGAGAGAGAAAATGTCCTTGTAATCCAGGGATTTATTCCTCCTTTTAGAAATGAGGGAAAACAACCATGACATTTTGTTCAAGAGAGAGAGAGAGAGAGCGAGAAGGTTTCACTATAAATCAGTGTGGTTTTCTTTTCACAAGGAACTTTACATATGGAGAGAAAGTGTGCCATTGACAAGACTCTTTGAAATACCGAACCTCATTTCTTTGTGGTTACTTTCTCCTGAACACTTTTTCCCTCTCTCTCTCTCCCTCACTCTATATTTCTCTATGGGTGAAAGTACTATAAAATTAATATCAACCTTGTGAATTCAATATATGAGGGAGAGAGAAAGTTGTTGTCAAGGAGTGGAAGGAAATTTGATGAATGATCTAATATTATAAGGAGGAATTTATATGTCTGTGGTTTTCTCTCCTTCCTCCTCCTTGGTATATACAAAGTATTTGAGGATTTTGTTGAAGGGGAAAGGTGAGACAAGATGCAAAGTTATCTTTTCTTACCGTCATTAGCTATGGCAGCCATAAGGAGAAGATTCATGGTGGCAATGATAGCACAGAAAGTGGTTGCCTTTGACAGAAGCCAAGTCATGATTGTCAGGGGTGATTTATTGCAGGAGTGGGGAGACGCCACACTGCCGCTTTTACTTTCACTCTATACTCTCAATAATATTATTTCCCCAGGCTTCTTCCTCCTCCCTACACTTTTACTTGTCCTCCTTACGAAGGGAAACTCTAGCCAAGGGGGGAAATTCCACTGTATTAAAAGTATCAAGTTTATGAGAGAAAGTTGTAACAAATGTAAGGAACGTCCACGAAACCTTCCGAAGGAGAAAGTCACTTTTGCAAGGGAAATTGTCGGGTACTTTCACCGGAGAAAGTTACTGCTGAAAAATACAATTTTGAAGTACCTTCACTTCGAAGAAAGTCACTCTTGAAGACGTAAATTTTCAAGTACTTTCACAATGGAGAAAGTCACTCATGAAGAAGAAAATTTTGGAGTACTTTCACTCAAGAGAAAGTCGCCACTCAAAAAAAATTGATGTAATTTCACTTTGGAGAAAGTCACCGGTCTAAAGTCTAAATTTCTTGTTATTACTTTCACCGGAGAAAGTCATTGATGATAAGTCAACTCTAAGTACCTTCACCGGAGAAAGTATTTGATGAAAAGCAAATTTGCTGTTATTTTCACCAATGGAGAAAGTCCTTCAAGGAAGAAGAAATTGACAAGTATTTTCTCACAGAATTAAAATTACGCTTAACTTTCACCGAAGGAGAAAGTTCTGAAGAATCCACACCCTTTAATTTAGAGGACGCGCACTTTTATTCCCATGTACTATTTTCCCCTATATTAATTGAGAAGAACCTATGAGGAAATAATAGACGTGCCATTCTATGCCAATAGCTCTAGTCCTGCAACGTGCCATTTAATTCCGAGAGAGTATAATAGTGAGGAGTACTAATTGAATTGCACTTCTCCTCTCTCGCTTTCACCAATAATACAGAGGCAGTCACTTGTACAAGGAATGTTGTGATGAGTCCAGTTAGGCGAATTGGGCTTGTTGTTCCGTCTTGCATGGGCGGAACATTTAATTAATTGGACTGTCCTATTTATTATTTGTGTATATTGTGGGGCTCTCTGATCCGTGTAAATAATAATAAATTGTGTCTTGCTTTCATTTCCTTGAACGGAGAGAAACTTTTCCCTCTAGCTCTCCTTTCCCTTCCAACAAGTATGTATAAGTTTCTCTCAAGTTGGCCCTTAAGCAGCTGTTCAAGATGATCCGTCTATGTGGAAATGAGTGGGAGAGAGAAAAAAAGAGAAAGGGAGGAAGGGAGTGTGAATGGTGGAGAAAAGTGCAGATGACCAATCCAGATCCTTACAAATGTCTGCACTTTCATCAACTTTCTCTTTTTTCACAAGTTTTTTCCTTCACCTCCTTTATTTTCCATCTCCAGCCATTCTTCCTTCATTAGTTGCTTTCTTCATGCTTTATCCAATTTTCCCTAAATGCTTTCTCCAAATTTTAATAAACGCTTTCTCCAGTTTGCTTCCTCAAATTTTTAATAAATGCTTTCTCCAATTCGTTTTCTCCAATTTTTAATAAATGCTTTCTCAAATTCGTTTCCCCCAATTTAGAACAATTGCTTTCTCCGAAAATTGAGCTCAATATTTTTACTCGGTACTTTCACCACGGACTTCCATAAGTTAAAAATTTCACAGTTACTTTCTCCTGGAACTTTCACTTTTTCTCGTACGAGTTTTTCCCTATTTTTGGCGTGCACTTTTTATTCATTAAGTTTTTCCTGTTTTTCTCACTTTCTCCTGTGTACGTTCACCAGCCTATTTGACCCAGTACTTTCACTTATTTCCTCCAAGTCCTACAAATTTTCCCAGTTCTTTTATACACGTGCGGGGAGAAAGTTTCTTAGAGTGAAAGTAAATTTGGTACTTTCACCTGGTGACTTTCACCCGAAAAGAAATAAGCACTATTTGGAATTCGTAGGACGATACAGACGAGTTTGCTGTGGGCTCAGTCACATTTTCCAGTCTCTTCCTTTACCCCAGAGTGGAAAGGAGGAGTGGTGGAGAAAGTTGGTGTGTAAACAAGATGGTTTTTGAGAGTAAATGCGGAAGAAATCAGAGACACCGACTGGAATACTGATTCTAGAGTGACTGAGTGGATGATGATGAACCAACAAGAAGAAGAAGTGAGACGAGAGGAGGAAGAAGAAGAAGGATTGGGAGAGTACACATTTGCTACAGATGAGTAGAGAGAAGGAGCGTCTGGCTCTATGTGGATAGCGGTTAATAGTGAAGTTTATTTTATAGAAAGGATGAGAGCAAAAAATGTATGGATTTTATCCAAAAAAATAGGAGGAGGAGGAGGAGGGTAGAGAAAAAGTCGAAGTTATTTTAAGGATCCAAAGAGAAAAAGAGAGAAAAAAAGAGAAAGTTGAGGAGTGCTAAAAGTGAGGAATTCCGAGAGAAAGACACACGTCCCCAGATTTTTCTCAATGTTGGTCACAAACACACACCATCACAAATTCTAGACACTCCATTTCTCTCTCTCTCTCTCTCGTCGAATGTGTGTGTGTGTCCTCTGCTCAAATACGAAAGGTAGAGAGACTTTTACCCAATTATAATTTACCCTTTTAAATCTCTTCTCTCTTTTCCTACTTTCACCGTCGCTCCTCTTTTTCCTTGTCCTTATACGTTATTTCCTCCTCTCCTTTCACTCCTTCCATCCACACTCTATTGACTTTCTCTTTGAATGTTCTTTAATTTTACTCTATAGTTGATTTTTTATATAAGAGAAAGTACCTTCTCTAGGTTGAACAAAATTTTATCCACCGTAAGAAAAAAAACAGGCGGAGAGAAGTGATTAAGGTGGATTTATGTCTTCAAACACTTTTTCTTTCTTGGAAAGTGCGTCTTCTTCCTTTGAAGGATTTTTTTGGGCTCACGAAGCTTTCACTTTTTTCAAAGTCAATTTTAATGTTTCTATGGGTTGATTTGATGTTGGATTTGCGGGGATTTTATCCGTAGGAGTTGAAGAATCACCTGAAATAGAAGGAGTTTTCTCTTAGATTTGAGAGTTTGATTTCATAGTTTTAACGAAGGTTGGAATGAGTGAAAGGAGAAGAAATTCAAATTTTCTAAGATTTTGTTGCGAAATTTAAGAGAAAGTTCATTGGGGTTTTCCTATGATTTGAAGGAAGGAGGAGAGTAAATTGCTGTATGAAACTTGGTTAAAGGGAGAGGGAAACTTTGTGGGGAAAATTAAGAGGAGAAAACTCTATGAAAAAATGTGGACAAAATTTCCGGGAATTTCTCACATTTCTCACAAGGAAAATTGAAATAGTCTCGGAAAAATTTATGTAAGGGGAAAAATTGTCAAATATTTCAGGGAATGGGGAAAAACATTAGGAAAAAGGGAGTGACAAGTAATAAAAAAGAATTTGATGGAAAACTATTGAAAAATACTTGGAAAATTGTAAGGAGCAAAATCATGGAAAATGTTAAAAAAAGCATTTTCAAGCTGTTTAAAAAAGCAAAATATTTTGAAAAAGCCCCTTTGAAAAGGTTTGACTGACGGTCAATGAAAATTTTGGGTGAAAGTCAAAGAAATGATTTTGGAAAAATAAAAAAAATGAATTGGAGAAAGTCAAGAAAATTGTTTTGGAAAAAATCAAGGTAAAAATGCCTTTAAGAAAGTCATGAAAATTTCCTTACAAGGAGCTCAAGACAAATTTCTAGACAAACTCAAAGAAAAACTCTGGTGAAAGCAGAGAACAATTCCCAAAAAAATTCTGAATTAATCAAAGAAAAAATCTGGACAAATTCACAAATGATACAATTATTGTGGTCTATGACACAGAAAAAACAAGAAAAGCTCATGTAAAAGCTACACGTTAGGTTAAAAGGGCGTACTGTTTTTTCCTCCTCCTACCTCAAAAAAAGAGAGGAAAAAAGGCTTGAAACCTTTTTCTCTAGATTTACTTTCACTTTAACTCCTTGACGACTCAAACAAGCAAACTTAACATGTTACTTTGAAAGACTAAAGAGAGCCACTTTAAACATAACTTTCTCCTTACTTTCACTTTCCTCCAGGATGACTCGTCTTTTTTTAAGTCAAAGTATAAATGATGTAAAGGAGCCGGGCTCGTTTTTTCTCAAGTCCTTACTTTCACTTTGCTTTCACTATTTTGCTTTCGCTCTTCCTCTCTCTTTTCTCCTTCCCTTAAAAACCACTCTCCAGTGGCTTTCTCACATTTAAAGTGGAACAAAACGAACAAGTTCAAGTGGATTACAAAGAGAGAGACGGAAGAGAAGATTTATCATTTCGTCAACTTCAGATTCCTCCTTTCTCTCTTCTCTCTTCTCTCTTCCCCCTACCACTTTCTCTCTTACAAGAGAGGCTACTGTAGACAGAGAAGAGAAAGCACTTGGCAAGTAGTCGGATGAACTCGAGGCATAAATAAAGCGTAAAGGAGGAAGGGAGACGTTAATGGAATATATTGACCTCAAATGTCCTGGGCCGAGGGAATTGTTGCGGCGTAGAGGAGAGAAAGTGCGCTTTCTATTTGGGAGTAAACTCTTGTGTGATGTTCAATGATCGGAAGCTCCGGCTCAACTGAGGATCTTTACATGTCTTCCTCTCCTTCCAAATGGTACACACACACACACATACACATAGCATAGGACAGAAGCCGGGGAAAGTCAAGTCGGACGTTTCCCTATTTCATCCTCTCTCCTCTCTTCTCTCCTCTCTGCATTCGCGTCTCTCTCTCCCTTTCTCTTTTTTCTCTCTCTATCTCTCACTCTGGTCGTCTCTTCCTTGGCAACACTCCCAACTTTTGGGGAGAATGGCGCTCAGACTTTCTCCTTCTCACTTTCTTTATTCTAATTTAGATATTTTCCCCTATCTCGTTTTCATTTTTTGTGGCTTCTTTCCTCAGGATTTTCTGTCTGGAGAAAGTACATGTACTTTCACCAAAAAAGATCATGTGCTTTCTCCAAAAAAGTAAATGTACTTTCACTGAAAAATAAAATGTACTTTCACTGAAAAATAAAATGTACTTTCACCAAAAAAGAAATTGTACTTTCTCAAAAAAATGCGCTTTCACCAAAAAAGAAAATGTACTTTCACCAAAAAATAAAATTTACTTTCTCAAAAAAAATGAACTTTCACCAAAAAAATATGTGCTTTCTCAAAATTAAAATCCATTTTCACCAAAAAATAAAATGTACTTTCTCAAAACTAAAATCCATTTTCACCAAAAAATAAAATGTACTTTCTCAAAACAAAAATTCACTTTCTCCAAAAAATAAAATGTACTTTCTCGAAACTAGAATCCACTTTCACCGAAAAATAAAATGTAATTTCTCAAAACATAAATTCACTTTCCCCAAAAAATAAAGCTCACTTTCTCCAACAAATTAAATGTACTTTCTCTTTAAAAAATTTCCTTTCTCCATTACACACAGCACTTTCTTCAGTATAAAAACGCACTTGCTCGAGAAAAAAAAAGCATTTTCTCCAAAAATTAAAATGTTCTTTTTCCAAAAAATTAAAAATAATCTTTCTCCAAACGAAAAAACTATCTCCAAAATAGAACGTACTTTCTCCAAAAGAGAAATGCATTTTCTGGGAAAAAAGTTTTTTCTCCAAAGAGAAATTTTCCTTTTATGAGGATTTTCTTTTCTATCTAAACTTCCCATGCTTTCCACTTGACTTTCTAACATTCTGCACAAAAAAAACTCACGGTTCAATAATAATTAATGGAAAGGTCAGGTTAATTATTGATCCGCACTTTATTTGGCTTCATAAAAGGGGACTTAAACTGAGCCTTTTAAATTTATTCACATATAAAGTTATGCAGTTCCCTTTCATAACGTCCTCCTTGCTCATTAATTTTTAAAATGTTGTATTTTCTGGTGAAAGTAATAAAAGTGCAAGGAGGAAAGGGAATTTTTATAGCTAAGTGAATTAAATCCGAACAATTTTAAAAAGAAAAATAGCAGAATTTGTGAAAGAGAAATAACTGTGAAGAAAGAAACTTTCCCTGGGGAGTACATGAAATGCATGGAAATAGATTGAGGAGAAGGAGTGAAAGAAACAAAGTAACAAGAATTGTTTTTGACAAGGACGAGGATAAAATGTTACCGGAAATGAAGAATGACAGTTAAAGGGGGAGAACGCAGCGTGAGGAGTTTTGGAGAAAAGAGAAAGATAAACATGTGGAGGAGTTTTGTTCCAGAACTCAGAGGAGTATTGTATGGATCAATTTAAATCTGCGCTATGTAGTAGATAGGGAGAAAGTTGTCCATGTGAATGAGACAAACGAAATAAAATGAGATTAAAGATACATTTTAATCTGACAACTTCCCCTGCCAAGTCCCTTTCCGTACTTCCGTCAAAAGTCCATGCTTTTACGTAGGAGGAAGTCAATTTTATTCAAAAGGGAAGATTAGCTTTCACCAGGAGGGAAAACCCACGTTATTCAAAAGAGAAAGTCAACGTTTTCAAAACAGGGTGTCAACTTTCTCCAAAACAAAAAGGCTATTTTTTCCAAAATAAATTCTTCTTTCTCCAAAACCCATGTACATATTCCAATACATGCACTTTCTCCAAAAATATTAACTTCCTCCCAAAATCTAGCTTTCTCCTAAAAATACGTACTTTCTCCAAAATCTTTCTTTCCCTCAAACATGTACTTTCTCCAAAAAATGTGCTTTCTGCAAAAATATGAACTTCCTCCAGAAAACTTGCTTCCTCCCAAAAATATGTACTTTCTCCAAAAAACTTTCTTTCCCTCAAACATGCACTTTCTCCAAAAAATGTGCTTTCTGCAAATATATGAACTTCCTCCCAAAAACTTGCTTTCCTAAAAAAATATGCACTTTCCCCAGTGCAGTGTTAAAATTACTTTCTCCAGTTCACAAGCTACTTTCTCCAAAAAACGTGCTTTCTCGAGAAAACCCGCTTTCTCCTATTAAAATGGCTCCTTCTCCAAGAAATGCATTTTCTTCCAAAAAATTGCACCTTCTCGAAAATAAAAGCACTTTTTCCGAAATAAAAAGAACTTTCTCCAAAAGTGAAAGTCTGCTCCTCGAGCTACAGAAATTTCAAAGCTTGCTAGAGTCTATCTTTTACCCGAAAAAACCTTTAATAATTCATTGATCTCCCATTGAGGGACGACGAGGGTGAGGGAAAGATAATAAAAGTTGTTGCGTAAAAAAGTGAAAGTGGAGAAAGTTGTGAGGGAAAAGGCCATTAACTCTCACCACTTTTTCCGTGACTAATTTTGGAGCTTAAATTGTTTATGATAGAGAAAGTTTCTTTACACTGTCACCATCACATTAATCTCCGTTGTGGTAATTGTGTGCGTATGAGCAATAAAACTGCTGTTTTGAGCTCTTCATGTTGAGAGAGTGAGGGAGAGAGAGAGAGAGAGAGAAAAGCCTGGCACACATTTATCGACTACCCAGGCTCAAAAGGAAATATGATCCATAAGATTTAGTCTTGAGATGTATGTGTGTGTGCCACTGCTTGTTCTCTCTTTATATATGTACTATGTACGTGTGTGTGTAACCCAACACTATTTATCCTCGGAGAGAGAGAGAGAAAGGAGGAATGTATATTACGTTTGGAAGAGTAAGTAGGAATTTCCTTAGTTTTTTCCCTCTCTTAATTCTTCCACATAGCAAATGCTTGCTTCATGATGAGGGGAGTTGCACGTAAAAGGACATAATAAATTAAAGGGAGGAGAGGAGTATGGGACTGAGTGAGAAAGCGTGATCCTTCATTCAAAGTGCTTTATGAAGGTGCACTTGTTTACCAAAAGGAATTCCAACTCTCATATTAACACGAACCTCTTCCCTTTCCTCTATTTCCTCCAATGTACAGAGACACGAGCCAGTGTATTTTACCCAGGAGCTTTCGCACAGCTCCATCCTAATTTCAACGCTTCATCATACTTTTACCTTCGCTTTCCCCTCTCTCACGTCTCTCTCCCAACAACTACATTACCACTGGAGGAGAATTATTATTATTATCTTTATTACATGTACTCAGAGAAACCATGTGTACTGCAATGTTATGAGGGGATGCTTTGGAATTTGTCTTCTTGCTAACATGTAAATAAAATTCGTTTGTATGAATTATTTTGCCTCTAATTTTTATCCTCATCACAATTTTAATTTTGTTATCAGTTTTTTCGTACTGTTTAATACTTTGTCGTACTTTTTCGTGCATTTTCGTACCTTTCGTACTCTGTCGTGCTTTTTCGTACTTTTTCGTACTCCTTCGTTATCTTTTGTACTTTTTTGCATTTTTTCGTACTTGTCGGACTCTGTTGTGCTTTTTAGTACCTTTCTGTTCTTTTTCATACTCTTTCGTCATCTTTTGTACTTTTTCGTATTTTTTCGTACTTTTCGTACTCTGTCGTACTTTTTCGTACTCTTTCGAACTTTCTTGTACGTTTTAGTACTATTTCGTATTTTTTCGTACTTTTCGTACTCTGTTGTAGTTTTTCGTACTCTTTCGTACTCTTTCGTACTCTTTCGTACTCTTTCGTACTTTTTTGTACGTTTTAGTACTATTTCATATTTTTTCGTACTTTGTCGTGCTTTTTCGTACCTTTCTGTACTTTTTCATACTCTTTCGTTATCTTTTGTACTTTTTCGTATTTTTTCGTACTTTTCGGACTCTGTCCTACTTGGTCGTACTTTTTCGCACTGGACGTACTTTTTCATACTTTTTAGTACTTTTTTGCACTAGACGTACTTTCTCGCACTGGACGTACTTTTTCATACTTTTTCGTCATTTACGTACTTTTTTGCACCAGACGTACTTTTTTGTACTTTTTCGTACTTCCCGTATAAAAATTCCCCTCATCTAAAATTTGTTTATATCCAACGTGATGGACCAAATCTTTAAATTCTGACCACCCGATGCAAATAACTTAACAAACTAAGAAAAGCCTAAAAAATGTGTGCCACAGATTAGAGAAAAACTTGCCAAGGAGCTTGTATGTAATAGAAAGGGAAAGATATGAGGAATGAAGAGACTAAGTAAATGAATTTGTTGGAGGATCTGTCAGATTGGCAAAGGGGGAAGAGAGAGAGAGATTTAAAGAAAGTAAATGTAGTCCACTTTGTAAAAAAAGCGTAATATGGACCATTTAGAATTTCAGCTTAGAGAAAAAGCATGCTCTTTGGAATTTCATTGTATATACACTTATATTATGTGGAGAGATCCAGGGTAAATAATAAATAAAAGGGAAAGGAATTGTGGATTGAGAAAGGAGGAAGAAGAAGAAGAAGAAGAAGAATGTCTTAAGTTTAAACGTTCCCATGAATTTCCTTAGCTTTGGCTTTCCCCTTAAATATGTGTGGCCAAAGTATTGTGTCCATTCCTTCCTATGTTTTGCATTCCTCCTTGAAAATATATCTTGTTTAGCTTTTTCCCCTAAGAGGATTTTCTCCTTTGGTCTAGGAAGAAGAAGAAGAAGAGAAATTCATGGGAAGATGAATGGCGGATAATGATATGGTGATTTGACCCAACATTTATTTTCTCAACGTAGCTTTTTTCCAGAAAATTTTCAAGGGGTGATATTTTTTGTGCTAGAAATATTTAACATTTTGTTACGTGTGTTTTTCGGGAGAAAGTACATTAAAATAACCGAGTTTGAGAGAACAAATGAGGGGGAAATAATAAATAGATTTTCTCAAGATTTTTTTCCCTACTCTTGAGAATTAAATTGTTTCTTTTCTAAAGGACTTGACCTCACTTCTAAATCTTTTCCCTTTCTCGGACTTTTCCCTTTGTCTGTTTTTCTCCCTTTCTCTCTGTCTTTTCATTTGGAAATGTATTGAATGATTGTGGGAGAGGAATTGGAGAAAGGAGCTGGGAGTCTCACGTCACTTTAGAATTTCCCTTTTGTTTGTCCCTTTTTTATGTGGGAGCGACCTATATATTCTGGTTGGGAGGTCTGAGACAAAACCTGTACCAAGGGATTTAGAAAGGCTGGGTTGGGGGAAATGTCGTAGGATTTTAGTTGGGGCTTTGTAAAGTTTAATGTAAGTCGATGGCTTTTTTGAGGAGAATGTGAGCAAGGGTGATTCTGGCTTTGGGATTGATAGTCAATGAGGGGAGAGATTTTGTAAAATTTGGGTCAAATTTGTAATTTTTTTGTATTTTTGTCAAAAATTGTGCTTTAATTGTTGTTAGAAATTTTGAGCTTTTTTTAGAAAATTTTGACGGTAACATTTTTCATGGATCCTAATATTGTCATAATTTTTGTCAAAATTTTGAATTAAATTTTTGTCAGTTTTTATCAAATATTTGTGCAAAAAAGTTTTCAAAATTACTGTCAATTTTTGTTTTGCAATTTCTATCAGAAATTATGACTACTGTAATTTTTTTCAATTTTTATACATAAAAAAATTTACAGGAATATCTTTTTACAAGTTTAGACCAAGATTTTTGGAGAATTTTGGTCACTATTTTTCCTGAAAATGTTTTCGCAATTTTTCTCACAAGTTTTGCTTTCTGGACTATTTTTTTACTATTTGGTTGCATTTTTCCCTACAATAGTTTTACCCACATATTTGCCACAATTTGTGCTTAAACTTTTTTATAATTTTGCTCAAATATTCTGCATCAATTTTGCATAAATATGTTTCACAATATTTTTCACAATTTTTACTCAAATATTTTTCAGAATATTTTCCTTAAATATTTTCTAGAATATTTTCTAAAAAACTACCAGAACTTTGTCTCAAAAATCTACCAGAATTGTTTCTCAAAAATCTGCCAGAATTGTTTCTCAAAAATCTACCAGAATTTTTTCTCAAATATTTTCCCTAATTTTTCCCTCAATTTTTACTCCGATTTTGATCACATGACCCAGAAATAAATCTGCGAATTTCGTATTTTCATATTAATAAAATATTTTATAAATCCTTCAAAACTTAATCCTTTACTCATAAAACTGTGAATTTTTTTCATTTTTCTTAAGACTTGACTTTTAAATGAGATTGATTGAAATAAAAATTCAATGTTTCATTCCCGAAAAAAACAAAAGACACTTTTGTACCATCAACATTTTATCTCCCCTATCAAATGATAAATGATCCAAGAATCCGTACATAAGAGTACAAAGAATAAATTAATGTGTGCAACATGAGCAAAAATCCCTGCTATTTTAATACATTGAAAAAATTCAACACCCCAGCATATCCTCCTCACTTTTTCCCCTAAATGTCCCATATGTGTTTTCACTAGTCAACACTATTTCCTTTAGAAATCTTATATAGGACTTCTTAATAAATCAAAGTCAAAAAATATGACAATTTTTTTCCTCACCACCGGAGTGATAAAATATGGAATAAAAATTAGCATGAGAAATGATAGGAATTTCCTCACTTTTTTCTCCGTAACAAAATCCAGGTTGAGGAAGGACAAAAATAAGGTATGTTTTGGAATGAGAGGATGGACGCTACGTTCAAAAGCATAGGTTCAAAAGAGAAAAAGCACCGAAGGAAGAAAAAAGATACTTGAGATGGAAAACATGATTCAAGTTGATGAAAAGAGAGCGAGAGAGAGAGAAAAAAACATGTGTGTGTATGAAGTCTAGGAACAAATCCCATTGGACCTTCGTCTCAAGTCTACTCGTCCAATTCAATTCAAGTTCTTTTTTTTAGGATTGATCAGCACTAGAATTTCGAGTACTTTTTCTACAAGAACCTTTTTTTGTTATATGAGAAAAAAATGTGTACCTGGATGACAGCATTTTCTTATATCAAAGGACTTTCTCTCCCCACAAAGAGAAAAGCCGCACTTGAATGTGTTGGAAATTTTTTCCTGGAAAATGAAACAAAATATTTGCAAGGATTTTCCACAATTATTTTTATGGACAAATTTGTTGCTTTTTTTCTCGACGCCCACTCAGCATTTATTATTCAACTAGCTCTGAACCTTTGGTAATTTATCTTGGCCCGAGACGTTCACTGGTGTTCGTATCCAATTTTTTTTAAATTTAAGGGAATTTTAGGAAAGTGGACTTTCCAAGAGAGGATTTTTAGCTCTCTAGATATTTCCAAGTGTGTGTGTGTGGGAGTTAAGGAGGTGGATTTCAATTTAAATTATGCACTCGAGCTCACTTTCAATTTCCGTTTTCCTTCAGGTGCTGTCCATTTTATATTAAATTTGAATAACTTTCTAGTATATTGCAAATATTTTTTTGGGGTTTTACATTTTGACAGGGTTTATATGTATTTGCATGTGTGTGTGTGCAGTGGTCAATGGGAAATAAAAATGAAATTTACTTTGACATGAAAATCAAGAGGAATTTATATTCTGGTACATTTTAAGGGTTTTGGGGATGGATTTTCACGTGGATATTTTTGGAGGGGTTTGAGCTTTGGTGGTTTAAACTTTGCAAGTTTTTTAAGGGATGTTTTGGGGAGGAGGGGATATTGAATTTGTAGATTTATATTTTATTTTCAATTCATTGTTTGTTCATTTTTAGTCGATAAAGTGTGTTTTTGGCCTTTTTGGACATTTTCTAAGGAGGTATTTTGGAGGGAAACTTTTTTTCGTACTTCATACGCGTTTCAGGTGTAAAATTAAATTTGGTTTTACCAAGGCATTTCACCATGTCAAAATTTTGCAAATGATTTTAGCATGGGATTTCACCATTCTAACTTCTATATAATATAATAATATAATAATTCTAGCGTGTCATTATATTGTACAATTTTAGTATGTCATTTTACCATGTAACGTCGCCAGGTAATTTTATCATGTCATTTGTCATGCCATTTTATCATGTAATTTCACCAGGTAATGTCACCATGTAATTTGATCATGTAATTTTACCATGCTGTTTTACCATGTTATTTTACCATGAGATTTTACCATGGTGTTTTACCATGGTGACGTCGCATGGTGATTTTACAATGTTGGGTTACCATATCACTTTACCATGTAACGTCGCCAAGTGATTTTACCTTGTCTTGTAATTTCACCATGTGATTTTACCATGTGATTTCACCACGTCATGTCAACGTGTAATTTTAACATGTAGTTTAACCACGTGATTTTACCACAAAATTTCCCTGTCTTTTTACTACGTACTTTTCCCACTTTTTACTGTGAATTTTATGGGAAAATTAACTCCAAAATTTTTTCACGTATTTTTTGTCACCTGTTTTTCCACCTCGTAATTTTGTTGCGTACTTTCATCGCCCATTTTGTTTTTGTCGTCCACATTTATTCACAGTATGTTTTCACCATTTAATTTCGCCGTCCGTTTTCAACACGTACTTTCGCCGTCAATTTTCAGCTTGTATATAATTTCGCCGTCCATTTTGAACATGTACTTCGCCGTCCATTTTGACTGCCCACTCTCACCCTGTGTATATTCTCACCCTAAACTTTCCTGCAATTCCCCTATATTCTTCACTAATTCTCACACTAATTAAACCACAGAATGTATGTACATTCATAACTCACCCATTCCTATACTTTTATCCTCTTAAGTCTCCTGTACATCACTTGAATATAGTTTACAAGCCCACAATACATAATACACATTTCCTCGGAACATGCCCACCCTATAGGAAATGTCTCCAGGAAAAACGTTTTAAATTCAGTGGACATATTTCCAAGGATTCTAGAGGAAGACCGTAGTCTCATGGAATGAAAGTCATCCCGGCTGAGAAAGTCCCTATAGTGAGGGAGGGAGAGAGTAAAAATGATTTATGAGGACAACAGTTATTGTTCCTCAGTTAATGATGACTTATAGGAGGGAGAAAGTCATTATTGGACGTATAGAGTTGTTCGAGGAAGGAAGAGGAGAAAGTGTGTGTGTGTGTGTGTCTGAGGAGAAAGTAATTTGTTAAGAAGTTAATAGTAGGAAAATGTGTGTAGGAATTTATAGTGTGTACTTTTAGCATTTAGCTCAACAAACCCACACACACACATCTCTTATTCACATACATCAATGGTTACGGATCGTATAGGTTAAGTTATGCAAGAGCCAGGCTGGGAAATTTGTCTGGAATATTTATCTGAGGGAGACAGGAGAGGGAAACGTGGGGATCATCACTCAGTCCTCTTCTCTCCTGTCCTGTTCGTAACGTGACGACAAGGATGAAAATCCTTCATGGGCTTTTCCTTTTCTCTCCATATATACACAGAGTCCCGGGAAAAACCAGGGATGACCATAAAATCCAGAAGGAGTCATTCATATAGAGAGATGCTTCAAATGCAATGGAGCTTCCTCCAAATATCTATGCACACACACACACACACAAAGGTATTATACGAGTATTATCTCCACGCAGTTTATAATATCTTGCTAGGAAAAAGCTATCACACGTTTTGCTCCGAACTGAGCAGCGGAGGAGAGGAGAGGAGAAAGTGCGAGAGATAGAGAAGGGAAAAGAGAAAGCAACTGTGAGATGAATTTAGAGAGTCAAGTCACGTTGTGTGAGGGAAGAGGAGAAGACTAATATCCAAGTCCTGCTTGGGACTTGCTTCCATCACCATCAATCCCATCCTCTGTCCTAGTCTTTTTAACTTTCACCACACGCTCATATTTCCAAATATGACTTTCTCCCTTCTTTCAGAGGAGATAGGAGTGAGAGAGGAGAGGAGGAGAGAGATGATAGGAAAGTATGTGCTTTTTCCAATAATAATAATAATAATATTATTATTATTGATAAACATGATAATATTTCGGAGTGTATAAATAGAAATGGTGAGAAAATGTGGCGTGTAAATTTTCAGCAATGTTTTGCTATAGGAGGGATGTTTAGTGATGCTGTGGGTGCTGAAGAATTTGCATGGGCTTTGTGCGTGGAAATTTTTTCATTTGAGGGGATACAAACTTTAATGGAAATGTGGAATGGGATTTTATATTGAAATTTTATGTTTGTTCTGTTTTAAATGGTATTGGTTGGAGATTGAAGAGAAAAGAGAGGGAAGTTATTTTTGGATTTTCACTGTAGTTTTTTTGGAAGAAAGTTTTTGAGGACTTTCACCGTACTTTTTGGGCCTCGATTGTTTTGGACTATGTTTGAACTTTATGAGGACCTCAATTTTGGGTTACTTTCACCGTGGTTTTTAAGGGCCTCAAATTTTTGAGAACTTTCACAGCACTTTCTTTGGGCCTCAATTTTGGGTTACTTTCACCGTGGTTTTTATGGGCCTCAAATTTTTGAGGACTTTCACTCCACTTTCTTTGGGCCTCAATTTTCTGTTACTTTTACTGAGGTTTTTATGGGCATCAAATTTTTGAGGACTTTCACTGTACTTTGGTTGGGCCTCAAATTTTATTCCTTTTTGGGCCCCAAGTTATTTTTTTGGACTTCACTGTACTTTCGTAGGGCTCAATTTTCCGTTACTTTTACTGTGGTTTTTATGGGCATCAAATTTTTGAGGACTTTCACTCAACTTCCGTTGGGCCTCAAATTTTTTGATGACTTTCACAGTACTTTGTATCATGTACCTTGGAATAAAAAACGGATTATTATTAATAGACGAAAGCAAGGACAAGCCTAAATCTTTGCCCTAGTGAGAACAATGAAGATTTTTTCAGGCTTTCCCTCGACATCAATAACATTTGTAATCAACATACTTAGGACAATAATTGAGTGTGGTCAAATCCGTGGGACGCTGTCTCTCAATTTCCGAACATAATTGGTTTCCTCGGATGAAGAGGAAAAAAGAAACTGGGGAAATAGACTGAGGCGGACATTCTTTATGATGTTCGTAAATAATTGGTTGGTTGGCTCGTGAGTGCATTTTAGATGAAGATTGCATTTTTAGCTTGCAACCATTCACTTCTCCACTGTTTTTTGGGGAAAGGAAGGAAGGAAGGAGATTTGGAGGTTGACAAAGAGATTTTATTGGAGCCAAAAAGGATGGAGACAGTTGGCTCTTAAAGATGGAAGTGGCTCATGTACAGATGCTTCATTGACAAGGAAATAGTAAGAGAGGGAAAAAAGTTGGAGAAAGTTGGAAAAGAAATTGGGAGAAGAGTTTTGGGTTGTAGGGAAAAAAGGCTGACATTCATAATCCATAAGGGCTGACATTGACAAAGAGCTCTTATCTCTTGTCATACGAAACAGAAGCCACTTGAGCTCGGTCATGAAACGACATTTTTCGGGGCTCAATGACTACCGAAACCTCGTGCTCCCTCCTGATAAGCCTTCTTTATTGAGACATTTCCAATATTTTTCCATCTTTTCTTTATGAACCACTGCATTACTTTTTCTCTCTCTCTCTCTTGTTCTTTCTAAAACCACACATTTACGCTTCCTTCTCTCTCTCTCTCTCTCTCTCTTTGCTTCCTTTTTTTGGGATAACGCCAACATTTCAAGTGACCGCAGGAACAGTAGTAATAATTGTCCTCATCAAACATCCGCCGCTTCAAAACCTCATGAGGCATTCTTTACTCTAGCAACCAATCATACTTGAGTATTTATACATGCAAGTAGTTTTTTCAATTTCCCTGGATAATCTATTTTAAGACGTTTTCCCAGTATCTTTGAGGGAATCTATAAAAATATGAAGAGTCCATGAGAAAAATTAAAGTCCTCCTAAATATTTAACTTGATTCCTTAACTTGATTAACAAATAAGGAAAACGTCCTTATTATAGTCAAAGTGAAAGTCAGTGGAGAAAGTTGTACTAAGCACATAGAAATTAGGAGAGAAATGGCAGAAGAAAGTTTGGGGAGAGTTGAGGTGAAAGTTGAGGTGAAAGTTGAGGTGAAAGTTGGCGAAGAATTGAGGTGAAAGTTGGGGGAGAATTGAGGTCAAAGTTCAGGTCAAAGTTCAGGTCAAAGTTCAGGTCAAAGTTTAAGATGAATGGTCAGGTGAAAATTAAGGTAAAAGTTCAGGTAAAAGTAGAGGTAAAAAGTGGGGTTAAAGTTCATTAGATGTTCAGATGAAAGATTAGGTGAAAGTTGAGGGGAAAATTGAGGTACAAGTTCAAGTGATAGTTGAGGTGAAAGATGAGGTTAGAGTCTAGGTGAAGGGTGAGGTAAAAGTGAAGGTTTTTATTAAAGTGAAAGTTCAGCTGAAAATTAAGTCCAGAAAAATTAAGCAGTTCAGCTGAAAGTCGAGAAAAAAGCTCAGGAGAAAATTGAAGTGAAAATTCTGGCGAAAGTTGGGGTGAAAGTTCATCTGAAATAAAACAGTCAATACGAAGATCAAAAAAGTGGCCGTCAAAAACTCTAAAAATCCAGTGAAAGTCAGTCGGTACAAATATACTAGTACAGACTGGTGAAAGTCCGATCAAGGCCAGTCTCTACACAAACTCGGTGAAAATTCAAACAGTAATTTTTGTCTATCTTTCCAAATGAACCTCAAACATAAGGGGAAAGTCCATCTAAAATAGCCATTCAGTGGTAAAAGTCTTCCAAATAATCAATACCAACTGAAACTCTCATACAATCCTAAAAACCAAATCCAATTGTAGATGACCTTTTAGAGACAGATAAAGACAGATGGTACACAATGAAAAAATTACCAAGCCATCCCCATAAAAAAATTAAACTCTAAACTTCAAAATCACAACAAGGAGGAAAACGTCGGGAAAAGTCCAAAAGGCGCTATAATTTTGTTTTTCCCATAACGTTACGAAAATATTATAGCGCCTTTTGGACTTTACCCGACGAAAACAAGGAGAAAAAATCACAATTCAAAAAAGGAGTGAAAGCTCAAGAAAAAAGTACCAATCCCATTTGAAAGTTGAATAAACCTCGAGACAATAATGTGAATGATAAAGCATTGAAGATATTCAAGGGAATAGAAAGCTCAAGTGAAAGTGAAACCCAAAATCCTAGAATATAAAAAGCCTATATACTTTCCATGGGAAAACCCACATAGAAGGAGAAAGTATAGAGGAGAAGTGAAAGCTAGAAAGTGGGAAAGAATCAATTGATTCTGGGGAATGACATTTTGGCATGTAAAATGGGCTAGAGGAGTTCACATGGCTACGCCTATCATAAATTACGGAGGACTTGTAATACGATTACAGTTGAAAGTATCGTCAAATGTGGGTTTAGTCCTAAGGAAGATTTGTATGGATTGTTTTGATGTTCATGGGAAGAAGGAGAAGAGGAGAAAGAAGAAGAAAGAAAGAAAGAATTTCCCCTATGCACTTTTCTCTCTCCATATTTCCTCCTACCCACAAACTCACAGTGTGTTAAGTGTGTGCGAAGGAGGGAGAAAGTGGGTGAAAGTTGGAGTTTGAACTGCTCTTCATTGCATACACACACACACACACGTAACATTTGTGTGAGTGGGAAGTGAAAGTTATGCGGCTGTGAAGAGGCAGTCATCCAAAGATGAATATGACTCTATGACCAAGAAGCTTCTTTCTCTCTCTCTTTTATTTTTATGGGATGGTTATGTCCCAAAATAGGCTTTTCTCCTCCTTTTCTTTCCCCTTCTTTTTCCTCACTCACAAAATATTTCCTCTTTACTCTCAACTTCCTCTTCTCCATAACTTTCTCCCTCCTACACAAAAATACATAATACTCTTTTATTTTTTCCACACACACACACACTCACAATCTTTCCCTAGAGCTCAAGTCCATCATAAGGGTAACATGGTGAAAGCATTTGCTTACACTTTCCATTTATTTAACACTTGTCCCCTGACAAGGAATCATTTCAAAATAAGCTCTTTATGTTAAATATGTATTCCTTCAAAATGTACTTTCACTTTGGCTTTTGAGTATAAAAAACCACAAATTTTCATAAGGGATTTCCTTTCCTTTACATAGAGCAGGGAAGAGAAAAAACAGAATTTTGAATAGGAGGGAAAAGTGCTTTCACCCGGAAATAAAGTTGGTTGTTTGTGGGTTTTAAAATTGTTTACAGGATTTTGCCAGGCGAATTTCTCTGTTTATGGAGGACTTTCACTTTGGCAATTTTCTAACACTTTCTCCTCGATTTTCTTCCTAAGTTAGACTTGATATTTTTAAAACCTTTCTCTTGGACTTTTTCCCTGACTTTCACATGCATGTTGAAAAAAGCTTTCTCGTTAACTTTTACTTGGAATTTTAAAAAACTTTCTCCTGTGCTTTCTCCTTAACTTTCACTTGCAATTTTTAAAAACTTTCTCACGGACTTTCTCCCTGACTTTCACATGCATATTGAAAAAAGCTTTCTCGTTAACTTTTACTTGCGATTTTAAAAAACTTACTCCTGTGCTTTCTCCCTAACTTTCACTTGCAATTTTTAAAAACTTTCTCACCGAATTTCTCCTTTAATTATGCTTGCATATTAAAAATATCACTCCCTAACTTTTACTTGCACTTTTTAAAACTTTCTCCTGGACTTTCTCCTTAACTTGAACTTTTGTATATTGAAAAAACTTTCTCCCTAAATTAGCTTGCATTTTTTAAACTTTCTCCTGGACTTTCTCCTTTACTTGTACTTGTTTTAATTTGGGTTGGCGCCTGATAGCTAAGTGGCTAGGATCTCGTTTACGAGTGTCGTCTGAGTCCCGGGTTCGAATCCCGGAGTG